>QXTE01000363.1:411730-428697 GCA_003942145.1 Platysternon megacephalum | reverse complement strand
GTGGAGGCGAGTCAGGAGGGGTGCAGCATGGGAGGGGAACGAACATGGGGAGAGCCAGGGGAAGAGGGGACCTGTGGGAGGGGATGAGAGTAAAGGTGTGTGAGAGAGGCGGGTGAGTGAGGGAAAGGGGAAGTAATTGGGGGAGGGGGAGACCCAAGGGGAGGAGAGAGACCTAGAGCTGGGGTGATGAATTTTGGGGTAGGGACCCAGTGTGGGAGAGATTTGGGAGTAATCAGAGTGGGAGACTGAGAGAGGGGAAATAGAGAGGGCTGGGGGAGAAGGGAGGAACCTGACACAGGGGAGGCCCGGTGGGGAGAATCAGGGTGGGGGAGTTCTAGGGGCAGTTAGGCAGGGTCAGTGCTGGGAGGCAGGACAAAGAGATGGAGATGCCCCATCAGGGCCCCTCTAGCCTGTCCCCGACTGCCCAGGATCCATGCGTGTCCTTTGTGGCCTGGGAAACCATCTCTAGGTGATGGATCCCAACCCCCACACCTCCCGAGCTTCCCCTTTGCTCCCAAGCTGGTGTCAGGTCACACCTGAGCTGCGCAGGGGGCTCTCTGGTTACCGCTAGCAATGGCTTTGCCTGCCCGCTAATGCCCTGTAATTATTCTCCCAGCGGCTCCCTGCTCTGTTTGTCCATTGTGATCTCTGAGTCCTGCACCGTGGGAATGTGCCACCTCTGCAGCCCCTCCCCGCAGCAATGGGGAGAGCCCCCCCCCCTCCCTCCACATACACACACCCCCCAGTCTGATCCCCCATGGCTCAGCCCTCTGCTATTGTGGCCATGCTGCCAACCCTAGGATGCAGGAGATTGGGGGGTGTCAGAGCCGGTGCCCCCTAGAGCTGGGTTAGGGCGGGGGTCTTGCAGTGCTCATTGTAACTCTGGATTCTCTTTCCTGGGCAGAGGAGGCCACGCTGGAGGATGAGTAGGCAGGAGGCTGTCCCGGGACGACCTCTGAACCCCTGATCCCAGGGGGCTGCCCCCTACATCCCAGCTGGAGCCAGCCATGGAGCACCCCGTGGCCAGAGGGGCGCTGGCAGGGGGTGGCACCAGGCTGTCTGCCTCGGAGCGGAACATCCGACGCCAGAGGCTCATCGTGTACAGGTGTGTGTGTGGGGGGTTCACCTCTGTCCAGCGGCCTCCCCTCTGGGGCCAGGGCCTGTCCATCCCACCCTGGGCCGACCTCACCCGGGTCAGTGCCCTTCCTCTTTCCCTGGGTGTGGCCGGGAGGACTGTGTGTTTGTGGGGGGAGGGGGAGAGATTCAGGGGCTGTGGGTGGCAGACAATGAGGGGCAGTGGTCTGAGCCAGGCCGGGTGGGTGATTTGGGGGGGGGGGAGGGGAGCTGTGGGTCTCTGGGTCCTGGGGTGAACATCATGCCAGTAATCAGGGGGATTTGGGGTCCATGGCCCCCGTGAGTGACCCCATCTCTCTCTTCCAGACCCTCCACTGAAAAGCAGAGCTCCCCCGCCCCCCGGGGGCCCGAGGAGAAGGCTCCCCCGCTGTGCTGGCTGCCCCGGGGCGGGGCTGGGTCTCCTCAGGCAAGGCGCCAGTCGGAGAGGCTGCAGGGCAGACGGCAGCGGCTGCAGCAAGGGGTGCCTCAGTGGGGCCAGGGGGCGGAGCTGTGGCTGGTGGCCTCGCCAATGGAGAGAGCCCGGCACAGGGTACTGGCCATTGCCCTGGAGGAGTGTCTTGCCACCACACAAGGGGCTGTGAGTGCGAGGGGGAGGGGTGGTCTGGGGGTGGGAGGGGGGCTGCTTGGAGATCTGATGGCCTGAGCCCCCCAACCTCCCCTGAGCCCTCCCAGGCCCTGTCGTCCTGCTCCCTTGAACCTGCTGAATCCTTTGCCGCTCCCCGGTATGGATTTCTCGAGCCAGCCTCTCCCCCGCATACCCTCCTTCTCTCCCTGCTGTGGTTTGCTCCTGGACGGCCCAGAAACTCCTGTGCTGAGCTCAGGGGGGGAAGGACCACTTGGTATTTGCGCCCCCATTGCACATGGGAGGGGACCAGGCTGGGCTCTTGAGGAGGGCCATTTGGGGGTGCCAGGAGCTGGGAGTCAGTTTGGGGGGAGGGGATGGGGTCCATGTTTAACCCCATGGTGTCTCTTGCCCAGCAGGTCTCCCAAAGGAGCACCTCCCCCTCAGCTCATCCAGCCACCCCCTCCCTCCCAGGACACCCCTTCCCCGGGAAGGCCTTGCCCCCTCTTGGGAGCCCTCCGCCTGGTTCGGATTGGACCCCTAGGCATCAGGAGCCCGCCATGGACAGGTGAGCGGGGGTGGATCATGTGTCAGGGCACCTGTTGTCCTGGCACCTTCCAAATACTGAGCAGGATGTCTGCCGGGGGAGGGGGTCGCTGGTTTCTGGGGCAGGGGCTGGATCTGGAGGATCTGACGGGGGAGGTATGGCACCATGTGGGAGGCTGGGAAAGGGAAGTGGGGTGCTTTGGGAGTCAGGGGGGCCGTGGGGAAGCGGGGTGCTTTGGGCGTCGGGGTGGGGGGGGCCGTGGAGCTGATGGCAGGGAGTGGGATCTCGGAGTGGGTGCTGGTGGTGTGGTGATTTGAGGGGGGGGAGGGGAGTCTATGGGGGGACTGAAGATCCTGGGGGGTAAAGATTGTACCAGTGAGCGACAGGGCTTTGGGGTCCATGGCCCCGTCTCGTTCTTCCAGACCCTCCCCCGAGGAGCAACGGTCTCCCGTCTGCCAGAGGCCTGAGAATAAGGCCCCCGCATCGTGCTGGCCGCCCCAGGGCACGGCCGGGTCCAAGTCAGAGCGGCTGCCGGGCAAGCGATGGCTGCTGCGGCAGGGGGCGCCGCAGCAGAACAGGGGGCCGGGAGCATGTCCCTCCATCTCCCAGCAGGGGAAGGAGCTGGTGACGTCGCCCATGGAGAGGGCCCAGCAGCGCGTCCTGACTGTGGCACTGGAGGAGTGCCCCATGGCAGCAGTGAGCAGCTGGGGAGCTAGAGGGAGCTGCCAGAGCCCAGAGAGGAGGGGATGGGAGTGGGTGAGGGATTGCAGGGGGGCGGGGAGGCTTCCAGAGCGGAGGGGATGGGGGTGGCGGGGCTGCCAGAGCCCAGGCCAGAGGGGCTGGGGTGGGGGAGGGATTGGGGGTGGGGACAGGGGTGAGGGAGGGATTGGAAGGAGCTGTGGAGGCAGGGAGGGGGCTGCCAGAGCCCAGGCCAGAGGGGAGAGGGATGGGTGGGGATCTCAGTAGTGGGTGCTATCCCAGATGGGTCAATGGAGGAAGGGGTTGGGCTTACGACCAAGGAGGAAGCTGCCCTGACCAGGTGCCGCTGTCCTGTCAGCCTCGGGTGCGGGGGGTGGACCCCATCCCGTGCCCCAGCTCAGATGCCACCTCTCATTGGCAGGATGCCAGTCTTCAGCAGGAAGATCTGCTGATGTCGTCGCCTCCTAGCACGTAAGTGCACGTCCCTACCAACCAGCTGGGGTGGGACACAGGGCCGTCTAGGGGGCGCTGGCCCAGAGCTTCACTTCCCCTCTCTTTCCTGACAGGGTTGATCAGCTGACAGCATCTTCTTCTTCCTCAGACCAGTGGGAGCGCTGCCCACAGCCAGGTAGGCAGAGCTCTAACTCATGCAGGGGCGGGGCTGGGGGTGGAGCTTGGACACGGGGGTGGGGCTCCATGGGGAGCAGGGGTTGAACTTTTCCTCAAAACGTTTTTTGACCGAAAATGTTGTTGAGAAGGAAACATTAATTTAAATGAAATTTCAGTTTAAAAATATTCTATTTTGGATGTTTTGAGAGTGTCATTTTCTTGTTTAGCAACCATTTTTTTGTTTTATAGAAAAAGACACGCTGAGAAGCTTTTAAAGAGATTGAATCAATCCAAAAAACATTTAGATCTTTATCGGAATGAAACCTTCCTGCTCGAAATGTGACTTTCCCCAAGTCTCATTTTGTGGGAAGTCAACATTTTGTCTTTGTTCTGAAAATAGGGCTGGGGAGGCAAGAGTGTGCGTTTTTGGGGGGGTTTCTGGGAACTTGCTGAGGGTTTAGTGGGTTCAGCACCGTTGGGGGCTGTCTGTGCGTCGCAGGATGTGGTCCTCCCTTGACTTCTCCTGACCCCTGTGCCCTCCTCCCAGCAGATCCTGTCCCAGAAGAAGCCGAGCCACCTGGTAGCCTCCTGCCTTCCTCCTCCTCCGCCTGGCCTCCCCCGATCTGTTCGCTGCTGCGCCCCCGGGCCACGGTCCCCCCCGTGCGGCACTGGGGCATCACCCCGCTCTTCCAGAGTGTCAAATCCAAGCTGGAGACCTTTGCCGACATCTTCCTGAGCCCGGTCAAGCCGCGCCTGCGCCCCCCGCCGTCTCCCCATCCAGACGAGGAAGAGGGTGGGGGGCAGCCGGCGGAGCCCCCCCGCCCCGAGGAGGAGCCAGCGCAGAGCCGGAGCGGGCCGAGCCAGCAGGGGGCGCACAGCTCACGCCAGGGGGTGAACATCGAGGTGAAAATTGCCATCTCGCAGCCAGCGGAGAGGAGGGGCCCTGGCGAGGCCAAAGATGACGGGGAGGGGGACAGCATTGTGAGCCGCAGACCCCCCATCTGCCAGTGGCGCCTGAGCCCTGAGGACCCCAGCCAGCCCCGCCTGGGCCGCAGCTATTCCTGCCCGGACTTCCCCTGGGCCATGCCGTCCCCGTTGCCAGCGTCCGCCCCCTGCCCGCCGCGCCGTCGCCGTCACACGGTCTGCAGCCTGGAGGTGTCGCGGGAGTTGCTGCGGGGCCACCCCTCGCCCCCCGTCCTGCCCTGCCTGCGCAAGGAGGTCTTCCCCTTCCCCTCCCCGGCCTCCCGCCGCCTGCTCAGCCCAGTGGTGTGCATGACCCGCTGTGACGAGGCCCGTTCCTCCTGCCCGGGGCCACCCCACCACGAGGAGCCTGCCACTGCCCTGCTTTGCCCCAGGTAACCCTGCCCCCAGCCCCCTGTCACCATGCCCCCCTGCTTGGCCCTGGGGAACTCTGCCCCCTGAGCCCCCCTGCCATGCCCCCGGTAACCCTGCTGGTGCCTGCCCCACCTGCTATCCCCTGCCTGCCCCTAACACCACCTTGCCATCCCACCTTGCCCCAGGTAACTCCTGCCCCATCCCTCTTGCCGCCCTGCCTTGGACTAGGTCATCCCACTGCCATCCTGCCTTGCCCCAGCATTTGGGCTCCCAGTGCCGTGGCATCGCCTGGCCCTCCAGAAAAGGCCCTGAGAGGTTCCTGGTCCATATGGTCTTCTTGCCTCACAGGGACGGCTCCCAGCACCCGGAGCAGGGGGACAGGGGCCATGGCGTCACCACAGGTGGGATTCTCCTGTCACACCCAGATGCCAAGGTGAGGTGGACCAATGGGAGGCAGTGCTGGTCCCAGAGTCCCAGGGCAGTGCTGGGGGCGCTGTGCTGTGGGGAGTGGGGGGCTCAGCAGGGGACACCGTGCTGCTGGGGAGCAGGCTCGGCAGGGGGGCGCCGTACTGTGGGAGGGCTCGGCGGGGGACGCTGTGCTGCCGGGGGTGGGGGGGGAGGGCTCGCCTGGGGGTGCCGTGCTGGGGTTGGGGGGCTCGGCGGGGAGGCATCGTGCTGGGGGGGGGGGGCTCAGCGGGGGATTCTTGGTAGAGCAGAGGATTCTGGGAGTACCCCTGAGGACACGATGGCTCTAGGAGGATCCAATAGCAGAACATTTTGGGTGTATCCCCAGGGGAGATGCTCCCTGGAAGAGCTGAGGCTTCTGGGAGTATCCTGGGAGGGGGGGTGTCATGCTGGTGCGGGGGGGCGGTCGTGCTGTGGGGGGAGGCTCGGCGGGGGGCACAGTGCTGCCGGGAGTGGCGGGGGGGCTCGGCGGGGGGCGGGGGGGGGGGGCGGGGGGGCGGGGGGGGCGGGGGGGGGGGAGGGGGGGGAGGCGCGGGGGGGGGGAGGGGCACAGTGCTGCCGGGAGGGGCGGGGGGGGCGTGGCGGGGGGCGCAGTGCTGCCGGGAGTGGCGGGGGAGGCTTGGCGGGGGGCGCAGTGCTGCCAGGAGTGGCGGGGGGCTCGGCGGGGGGCGGGGGAGGCTCAGCGGGGGGCACCGTGCTATCAGGAACAGGGAGGGGGCTCGGCGGGGTGCCGTGCTGCAGGGGGCACTCTCCACTCAGTGTGTACATAACAGGGAATCTTTCCTGATCCTGTCCTATTTCTCTCCCCATTCCCTGCAGTGCTCCCAGGAAGAGACCACAGGGAAAGTGTCCCGCTTCCGCATCCGCAAGACCCCAGCCAAACAACAAGCCAACCTCACGCCAATGGGCCTGCCCCGGCCGGTCAGGTATTGGGAGCTCTGGGGGGAGGGGAGTGGCTGAGAGTCAGGACTCCTGGGTTCTATCCCCGGCTCTGAATCTCCCCAGCGGTTACAGCTGGCCATAGGATTCTCTTCCATTCCTGTTGTGGGGCGGTCGTCCAGCCCCCACGTCCCACCCCCGAGGCTGCTGAGTCTCCGCACGGACAAGGGATTCCCGTGCGCTGTTGCTAAGTCTGATCTCCCCGTAACAGGTTGGACAAGAAGGAGTTCAGTTTGGAGGAGATCTACACAAATAAGAACTACCACACTCCCACCGAGAAGCGGTGAGAGGGCCCTGGGTGCTGCTGCTGAAGGGGGTGAGGGGTTGGGGGTGGCTCTGAATAGGGGGACATCCCCCTCCTCCAACTCACAGGAAGGGGAGAGCCTGGCTTCAGAGTTGGGGAGGGGTGCAGGAGGTTAAATCTAGCCGTGGTTGGTTCTTGCTGCTGGGAACCCAGGGGTCCAGCTCACAAACTCACTGCCCCCCTAAACAGCCGGAGGTGTTTGGTCCTGAGTGGAGGACCCAGGAGTCCGATCCCCATTCCCCCCACCCCTTGTGCTGAGGGTGTCCCAGCTGGGGGACACAGTAGGTGAGGACCCAGGTGTCTGGGCCCCATTTGTGCTATCGGCGTCCCAGCCGGGATACAGGGTGGGTTGGTGGACTCGGGCACGGGGTCCTGTCTAGCCCCCTCTCCTCCCACGTAGGACCTTCGAGACGATCTTCGAGGAGCCTCGGGAGCGGAACGGGGCACTGGTGCTTACCAGCCAGCGCAAGCTGAAGCGCACCATGGAATTCCAGGACAGTAGCCTGCCCCGCAAGCAGCGCCGTGCCCGGCCCCGGGGGAGGCTGGCGGGGCGAGCGCCAGGTGGGCGCCGGGCCCCACCCCAGCACCCCAACCTGGAGGAACTGCTGCGCCAGCGCCTGGCCGAGCTGGACGCCCTGTTTGAAGCTGATGGAGACTAGGGGGCACTGTGCACTGTCCAGATCCACGCTGGGCATTGAACCAGAGACTGAGTGGCCCCTCTGTCCTTGGTATTGCTCATTGGCCTGGGGGAGCTCCCAGAATCCTCTGGGATCCTAGGAGAGTAGTTACCTCCCAGGATACTCCCAGAAGCCTCAGCTCTTCCAGGGAGCATCTCCCCTGGGGGTACACCCAGAATGTTCTGCTATTGGATCCTCCTAGAGCCATCGTGTCCTCAGGGGTACTCCCAGAATCCTCTGCTCTGCCAGAATCCTCAGCTCCGCTAGGGCTCCTGGACCCATCTCCAAGCAGAGATCTCTCTGGGAGAGAGATGTCCTAGTTCTACCCAGAATCCTTTGCTGCCCAGGAGGAGTCATCTCCTTGAGCCCTAGTTCCACTCAGAATTGGCTGCTCCCATATCTGCCTGAGCTGGGGCAGCCGTCCTGCAGCCAGTCGCCAAGCTGCCTCTGCTCTCCTCACAGGCTCCAGGTCCAGTCCAGGAGTGAGGTGGGGGGGATGAATGTCCAGCAGGTGTGATTAACCTTCCCGTTCTCTGCACTCAGTTGCCTACGCACAAATCCTCCTGGTGCTTCCATCCTCCCGGTGCCTCTGTCTAGCGCCCCCCAGTGGCTGAATGTACCAGGAGGCAGATTGTTTAGTGGAGGGGGGGCAGTATTAGCCATTTTAGGGTCACCTCCCACTGGGTGCCTGGGGGGCAAGTGGCCTTTGTCCAGTCGGGCTGGGATATAGGGCAGGAGAGGGGGCTTGTGAGTAAAGGCACCAGGGCATCAGTTCCCTGTGTGCATCAGGAGGAGGGCATTTTCCCCTCTGAAGTGTGACTGCAGCCTCGGGGGCACTGGCAGGAGCCCTGGGCGGGCGGTGTCTCCTGGGCTGGGCCCCGTTGGGTCAGTCAGTGGATATTTGCTGGTTTTGTGTGTGTTTTTTTTGAGATCTATATTTCTATTAAACTTTTCAACGAAAACATCCAGCCTGCTGTCTGATCTGCTTCATTTGTGCTGGCACTAGGGACCACTGTGCTGCAGGGTGGGAGCTCAACAGGGGGTGCTCTCCCTTTGCAGGCAGTGCTGATCTCTACACACCACTAGGGGGTGCTGTGCTGCAGTGTGCTCCTCAGCTGGGGTCTGAGAGGTAATGGGTACAGGAGGAAGCTGGTGGGAGGTAAGCCCTGAACCTCCATGCCCTGTGGGTGGGAGATATGTCCACCTGGAGCTGCTGGCCTAATTGACCCAGTCTGTTAACCCTGAACCCTATTGTTGTCACTAATTGTCTGCTGCTCCTTGCTTGTTCAGGCTCATTTGGCAGCTCTGAGCCTGCCGTAGCCACTCCAATGCCTTGCCAGAATCTGCCCTGCTTGCACCCCATCTCTTAAGGGACCAGGGCCCCAGGGCCCCAAAGAGGGTGGGAGCTGCAGCGGAAGAGGCTCCTGTTTTCATGCGAGGGAAAGGAGATGCGAGGAGGCCAGTGTTAAGGAGCCCTAGTCACAGTCCAGGTCTGCATTGTGCTTGGTGCTGTACAAACAAAGTGATTGTCCCTTGAGTGCTGGCACTGGATAGGGATAAGATATCCCGGGTCATACCCCCTCCCCGTTGCTGTGGCTTGCGGTGAGGGAGGGATGGCGCTGGCTTTGGACTGGTCTGGTGTAACTGCATTGGACTCTGAGAGCAGGACCAGCTGTGCCATGGTGCTGTGGTTGGGTGGGGCACTGGGGCTGTGACATCACAGGGCTGGTTGGTGATATTACAACATGGCGTGGTGACATCAGGACCGAATCAGCTGTCATCGTGTTGTGGTATGGTGGGGCTATGACATCACAGTAGGATGTGATGTCATCAAGCTGTGCTGTGACGACATGCTCCAGTTTGTGGGGCTGTGACATCACCGGGCTGTTGCGTCTCCTGGGGACGCTGTGACATCACAATGTGGGGGAGGGGCTGCAGGGACTACTTCCAGCGGAGGGATTTTTCTATTTCTGCGCTTTCATCAGAAGGCGGAGGGATCGCACGCTGTGGACGGAGTTGCGTCCCGTGCCGTGCGCAGAGAAGAGGATCCGGTAGCGACGCGCAGAGACAGACAGCCGAGAGAGTCGGGGGACAGTGGCGAGCGGGGCGCGGCCCGTGGAGGGGGAGGGCGAGACCAACCGGGCCCCCTCCCGTGAGGGAAGCAGAGACCGGCTCGGACTGAACCATTCCATCCCCAGCGCTCCGGCCAATCAACGGGGGGCAGCGAGGACAGCGCTGGGCACGAGCCTCGCGGCCAATCAGCGCGGGGGTCGCAAGACGCCCCGCTCCCCGTAACGGCCGCGAGACCCCCCCGCCCCGCCAACGGATTCCTGCCCTCTACGGCCGCTTTCTTAAAGGGACAGAGCAACGTCAGGAGTCAAGGGGGATTTCTGCCGGAAGAAAACAACCCCCCTCTTCATCCCAGCGCCTGTCAATGGATTTAAAGGGAGCCCGGAGCTGGTAAAGGGGAGTTCGCTCCTGCCCCATTGTGGAAAGGGGTTTCTTGTCGGAGGAGTTTGACGCCAAGTTCTTAAAGGGGACGCCAGCTGGCCTAATTACGGAAGTGGCTGGTGAGATTTAAACTCTGGGTTCTTAAAGGGGACGTGGCCCCTGACATGACTTCCGAGACGCGATTTCAGTCCGGTTTCTTAAAGGGGCAGTGACCCCGCCCCCCGGGAGGCAGAAGCCGTTCAATCTGGATTCTTACAGGGGAGGCGATTCCGGGGAGCTTTACCCCGGATTGTTAAAGGCGAGGTTCCTCCCTCCGCACGTCGACTATTGATTGCCATTGCTGGCAGAAGTGGAAGCTGGAGTCTTAAAGGGGAAGTCACTCCTCCTCTTCGACGTGTTTGATGGCTGAAGACATTTAAATCCGGACTCTCCAAGGGGACGTTGCCTCGCGTGCAGGCCGGCTGCCAAAGGGACTGCCTGTGGCGGGGGTGTCGAGCCCGCACACTTAAAGGGGAGGCCAAACCCCAGAAGCCACCCCCGCTGCACTTTGTGCGGTTTGAGGAGGGGCCCCAACCCCGCAGGGGGGGATGTGAGGCCTGATTAAAGGGGAGGCCTCTGCGAGAAGCCGCCTCAGCCATTTCATGGCCTATCCTTAAAGGGGAGGCCTCACTTTAAAGGGGAGGCCCTTGTCTCGGCAGCAAATTAATCTGAATTAAAGGGGAGGCGCACCTCGGCCCGCCCCGGTCTTGGAGTTTATGTCCAGGGGCATTAAACCTCTATTATTTGAAAGGCCTGCCTTAAAGGGGAGGACACACAGAGCAGCCGCTGTGGCGTTCTGAAGGGGAGGCCCCCCAAAGAAACTGCCACAGGGAGTTCGTGTTGGGGGGCCCTAAATCGGATTTCAAAGGGGAAGATTGCCAGCGTGCATCAAAATCCCCCTTAAAGGGGAGGTTGCCAGCAAGTGTTTAAAGGGGAGGACGAAGACACACCCCCTCCACTTCCTGGGGGAGCACCTCCCCCCTCCGGTTCTCCACCAATCAGCGCCCAGAGGAGAGGACCCAGTTCAGAACAGCTGCCATGCAGCAGCCCGGAGAGGGGTGAAGGGCATCGCTGGAAGAGGCTTGGCCGGGGGCAGCATGGAGGCGGCGGCAGCTCCTGCCCCCTGCTGGAGCGGGGGAGGTGGCAGAGCCCGGAGGCTGCGTCGCTGCTCGCGGCGGGACCGCGAGAGCCGCCGGAGCCAACGTCGGGGGGGACGCCCAGGGGAGCCCGCCCACCGGGGCGTCCTCTCCTCCTCAGACTCAGAGAGCGAAGGTCCCGCCCCGCCGGCCCCTGTAGCGCCCGGTAAGCCCCGGCGCCGGCCCTTGCGCCGGAGGACGAGGCCATCAGGCTCCTCCTGCAGCCATGAGGAGGAGGAGGAGGAGGAAGAGGATCTGATTGACGGCTTCGCCATTGCTAGTTTCATCAGTCTGGAGGCACTGGAGGTGAGGGGCTGAAAATCGTCCTCAGCCACAGGCACTATAGGGCACAGGAGACACGTAGCAGAGCCCATTCCAGGCGAAGCACAGTGGTGTGCGACACACGTACACCACACCCAAAACAGACAATTATAGGCAGCCCAGCCCGGATAGGGTGGATTGATGGGGTTATGTTTCTGGAGTACTTGGCATATAGCAGTGGAGATGGAGCCATGTCTCAGTGCTGGAGGTTTCCGGGGACTGGAATATAGTGAGGGACGTAGTTAGGTGCCAGAGGTTCCTGACGGCTGAGATATAGTTGGGGAGACAGGGATGTGTCTCGGGGATGGGGGTTTCCGGGGGCTGGGATATAGTGGAGGGAGGGGGGGGCTGGGACAGGGCTGCGTCTTGATGCTAGGGGATGGGATATAGCATGACGGAGGGGCTGTGTCGCGGTAGCAGGGGATGGGATATAGCTGGGGGGGGGGGGGAAACGCCTGTACGTTGGAACCGGGGGTTCCTAGCACTGGATATAGTGGGAGAGATGGGGCTATTTCTCAGTGGCAGGGGTTCCCAAGGGCTGAGATATAGCGGTGGGGACGGGGCCGTGACTTTTGTCTGAGATGCTGGGCGCTGTGTCCAGGAAGGTTGCTCTCCTTTGGGAAGAGGTGCTGTGTCAGGCCGCAAGTAAGGCTGTGTCTACACTCCCAAAACTTCAGTCATTCAGGGGTGTGAAAAAACACCCCCCTGAGCGACAAAAGTTTTAGCGCTGAAAAGCGCCAGTATAGACACCTTGTTCGAGGTGGTTATTTTTTATCCCCAGGAAAGCTCTCCCCTGGCGATAAAGCGTGACTACGCTGGCCACAGCACGGCCACGCTGTAACGTGGGCAGTGTAGACATGCCGTAAGAAATCTTCCGGTTAAAATGTGAAGCAGGGAATCCAGGTTTCAGCAATGCAGGGTGGGGAGCTCTCCAGTCTCAGTGTGTTCCTGTTCTGCGGTGACTCATGCTTGCTCCTCTTGTCAGACTGGACTGATTAGGAATCAAGGCGTGTACCCAGAGTAAAGGTTGAACTCCACTAGGGCAGTTGTAATCTGCCATGTCCCGCCCCCCAGGTGGCTGTTTCTCAGCACCAGGCAAGGGATCCCTATGTAAACAGCCCCTGTGCCCCGCCCAAGAAGTGGCTGCATCTCAGCGCTGGGCAAGGGATCCCAGTATAAGCAGCCCCCCACACTCCACCCCAGAGGTGGCTGTGTCTCAGCGCTAGGTGAGGGAACTCATTAGGGGTGGCTGGGCAGGTGTCATCTGTCCTCAAGGAGCTGCTTCACCATCTCCCCCTGCCCACAGAAGGACACGACACTGAGGACCCCCGAGCGGCTGGAGCATCGGCTGAAGCACTCGGGGAAGCGGAAGCGGGACGAGGGGAGCGGCTCAGAGGAGGAAGAGGGCCGTGATGAGAGCTCAGAGAAGGGGTGTGGGCGGCATGCGGGGGAGCGGGCGCTGAGGAGACGCAGCAAGAGGAGGAGGAAAGAGGTGAGTGGAGAGGGGGGCGTGGGGTTGGGCAGGGAGAACTGGGGGGCTGGATGACATGGGGCTGCAAGGGAGGGTGGGGAGCTGGGCAGGGGGATGGCAGGGTATTGCAGGGGTGGGTGGGGTGCTGTGAAAGGGGGACAGTGGGGATGCTGGAAGAGTAGGGGCTGGGTCGGGGAAAAGGCTGGGGGTGCAAGGGAGGGTGGGAGGATGGGGGGAGACTTAGCATGGGAGGGTGGGGGCTGGATGAGGACTTTGGGGTGCAGGCCGGGGGGGTGCTCATGACACACGGCAGAGGCATCCCAACTCTGCTCAGCAGGGGGCGGTGCTGCCAATCGTACCCCTTCTTTCCCACAGGCCTCCCTCCGCTCCTACTTGGAAACAGGATACATAGTAAGTGGCTCCCTCGCGCTCCGCCTCTCCCCCCTTTGTCTGGCCCACGGCACCCCCTAGGGGCAGGCTCGGGCAGCTCGCCCTCCGCTCATCCCACCTTTGTCTTTCTCCCTTGCAGTGCGACATGGAGAGTGACCCAGGGGAGCAGGTGAGAGGTCCTGAACCCCACCCTTCCTCCTGCCCCCTCCTCCCATCCCCACCCCCTGAACTCCACCAGCCCACCCCTCCTGCCCCCATATCCCTGAATCCCCCCTGCCCCGGGCAGGTGCGTTCGGGAGGGGAGCCCTCCCTGGGGAGCTCAGGAGAATCAAGGACGGCGGGGGGGCTCCTGGCGTGTATTTGGCAGCAGGGGGCTCCCCACAGCCAGCGATAACGTGAGTTCATTTCTCTCCCTATCAGGCCTCCAATGATGACCTGGATCAATCGTTCACTGTCTCAACCAACAAAGGTGGGTGCTAAAGGAAAAAAGCGCCCCTTACCGAGCGCCCCCGTCCTGCTCGCTGCAGCACAGCGCCCCCTGTGACATTACCCCGGGTACAATCTGGACTGGTGAACAACTGTGTCCCCTTAATTCTCTAGCTGGCGGTGCCTTTTGCACTGCTTTGCTGGGAGAACAGCCACTCCTGGTCCTACTCACTCATAGCCCCTACCCTGCAAAATCGCTCCCAGCTAAATGACAGGAGAGCTCTGGCCAGCCACTCATGAATTACATACAGGGCGACACCGGCAAATTCCCAGTCCCAGCCTTGTCCGCCAGAAATGGACGTCTTGTACTGCCAGCTCTCAGCTGGGCAGTACAAGCTCACAGAAAGTCAGTCGTTTCATCAATGGAAAATTATATTCATAATGTTATCTCAAGTGGAGGTTCCCAAATGCTTCAATCCAAACACACTGGCTTAGATAAACCACGTTTCTTAAAACAATAAAACAAGTTTCGTATCTACAGAAAGAAAGATTTTAAGTGACTACAAGTAATGAGGCATCAAAGTCAGAATTGGTTACAAAGAAAATAAAAGTCAAAAAGGCAAACTAATACCTAACATAAGAACGGCCATACTGGGTCAGACCAAAGATCCATCTAGCCCAGTATCCTGTCTTCCGACAGTGGGCAATGCCAGATGCCCCAGAGGGAATGAACAGAACAGGTTATCATTAAGTGATCCATCCCCCTGTCACCCATTCCCAGCTTCTGGCAAACAGAGGCTAGGGACGCCATCCCTGCCTATCCTGGCTAATCGCCATTGATGTACCTATCCTCCATGAATATATCTAGTTCTTTTTTGAACCCTGTTGTAGTCTTGGCCTTCACAACATCCTCTGTCAAGGAGTTCCACAGGTTGACTGTGCGGTGTGTGAAAAAATACTTCCTTTTACAAGGAAGTACCTACCTTAACAAGCTAAGAGAACTTAAAGCAAAACTGTTTTTCTCACCATAAGCTTACAGCAGTCTGGCTGGATTGCTTCAGGCAGGATTTCCCCCCAGTTCAGTGATGCTTCCTTTGTCATTCCAACTTCACTGCTGCTGTGAGTAGAGATGAGGGGAGAGAGATGATTTGGAGGCCACTGTTTCTCATACCCTTTTCCCCTCTTTGAGGATTATCTCCAGCTGGGGTTCAGGCGACAGGCAGTCCTTTTACACAGACCCCCCCAGCTGTGGCTTTGCCAATATGTAAAGTTCTCGCTCACACCCTTCTTCCTGCCAAAGAATGGCCACTTATCTGGGTGGTAGTATATGATGGTTCATTGGTTGTGCTGATACCTGGCCAGGACGTCAATGTGTCTTTTGTCTCTGAAGAACTGTTTTGGGCCTGCTTTTCTAAACTTGTAACACGTTACAACAATGTGATACAGTAGAATCTTATAACTTCACATACATTGTTGCCACACACATTTTACCAGGACAGAAATGTTCAGCAGATTATGAGTTTTCAAATACCACCTCACAAGGCATACATTTGTACACAATTTATCATAGTCTATTGAAAAGTGTGAACATGGGATACAGCCTGTCACACACCCCTAGCACTGCACTGGGGCATAGGGCAGCACTGATGGGGAGAGTGCCTCCTACTGAGCCCCCCCCCACCCTGCTCATTGCATGGCAGCACCCACCCACTCCACCCCCAGCGCTGCATTGGGGCATCAGGGAAGCACTGGCAGCCAGGGGAGTGCCCCCTGGTGCTGGGTGGTCTCTCACTGGGTGCTGTCTCTCTCCCCAGCCTCGGGCCCAGTTGGTGCCGTGAACGGGAGCTGTGCAGCCCAACTCTCTGTGATCCCCAAGGTCTCAGGGCTGGAGCGGAGCCAGGAGCGGAGCCACGAGGCCGACGGGGACCCCCTGCTAGTGCCTTTCCTGCCCAAGGACCCCCTTTCTCAGGCAGCCCCAGCCCTCCCTGTGGCCCCGGCCCGGCCCCCTACTCCTCCAGCCCCGCCGCCCTCCCGGACACCCAACCCGGCTGCTGCCCGCACCACGCCCCAGCCCCGGGGCCAGCCGCAGGGGGGCCCGGCACCCCACGGCCTGCCCCAGCCCACTGTGCATGGGAAGGGAGCGCCCTTCGCCAGCCCCACGCCGCCGGGGCCCTATGGAGCAGGGCTGGACCTCAGCATCGCCGGGTGAGTGAGCTAGGGCGTGCTTTCCTGCCTCGTTCTGTCACCTTTTCCCCGCCTTCTTTTCTTGCTCTCTCTCAGTCATGTGTCCCGTCTCCTCCCCCGTTCCTTTCCGTGTTCCGTACCCCATCATCTTCCCCCCACTTACTCTCCTCTCATTCGGTCTCGCTCGTTCTCTCCCCTGGGCTGACTTTCTCTCTTCCTCTCTGTCTTCTGCAGGTGCAGCCGGAGCAGCGCACACGCCAAGCCCCTGCTGCCCCCGTGCTCCTCCTCCTCGCAGCTTCCTCCCCGCCCCTCCACCCCCTCGCTGGCCCTGCCCCCCCACGCCTTCCCTTCCACCCTGCGCCCCCACACCCACCATCACCCACCCCTCTTCCCGCCCTCTCCGGGCCTGCCCCCACCACCCCCTCTGCTCCAGGTCGCCGGGCACCCAGCCGCAGCCGCAGCCTTATCCGGTGAGTTGGGAGGGAGGCACTGGGGGTGGGGGGGTGTATGGCAGGGCTGGCTGGGAGAGGCTGGTGAGGGGGAAGGGAGGGGCTGGTGGGGCCAGTCCCATCTCTTCTGGGAAGGGGTTGGCGGAGGGGGGAGGGGAACATCCTTCAAGGTGAGGCAGGCAGAAGATGGTTCCCATATCTCCAGGGGAGAGGGGCCGGCAAGGGGATCCCATCTTTCTGGGAGGGTGCGGAGGTGGCTGGTGGTGGTGGAAGGGGTTTCATTTCTCAGGAAGAGGTGGTTGGGGGTGGTCCCATTTCTCTGGGGGGTTGAGGGGGAGGGGCTACAAGGGGGTCCCATCTCCCCCAGATAACTCCACCCCCTGCTCTCTCCTCTCCCTGCTCAGAACAAGAGCTGATCCGGCAGGGCCTGAGCTCGCGGTTCCTGACGGCGCAGGGCGGGGCCGACATGGGGGCAGCCGCCATCCGCCCGCTGGCCTTCCAGTTCCACCAGCACAACCACCAGCACCAGCACACCCACCAGCACACGCACCAGCACTTCACCCCCTTCCCGCCGGGCATGATGCCCGCCCCCGCCATGGTGAGTGACCCTGCAGGGGCGTCCGCTCCGGTCCGACCCCATGGCAGGAAACTCTGCCTCAGGGGGAGAGCGCTGGTGCGTTGGGTTCCCCTTATATCCCACTTTTTCTTTTCCAGTTTGAGAAATACCCAGGCAAGATTGATGGACTTCTGAGGCATAATGTGAGTACGGCCTTGGCAGCCACTACCCTGTGCCAGGGGTTCCCAAGGGCTAGGATTTGGGGGGGGGGCA
>QXTE01000363.1:330665-411442 GCA_003942145.1 Platysternon megacephalum | reverse complement strand
GGGGGGGGGGGGGGGGGGGGGGGGGGGGGGGGGGGGGGGGGGGGGGGGGGGGGGGGGGGGGGCAGGGCTGTGTCTAGGTGCCGGGGCTCCTGGGCGCTGGGATATTGCGAGGCGGGACGGGGCCATGTCTCGATACCAGGGGTGGTTCTTCGAGCAGTGTCCCCATGGTTGCTGCACTGTAGGTGCGCTTGTGCCCCCTGCGCCTTTGGTCGGAGATTTCTCATAGCAGTGTCTGGTCCGCTCGCACATGCGTGCTAGTCAGCCTCGTGCCCTGTGCCCTTGTTATATAGCACTGCGTGAGCGAACCACCCTCAGTTCCTTCTCAGCTGGAGACAGAGCTCTGGCAGTGGTTCCCGTTGAGATGACCTCAACTGTGTCCTGCTTTGTTACTGTAGTGGTTAGTTTGTAGTGTTTACCATTAGTGTAATTAGTTAACAAGTGGTAGTAGTAGCTTTAGCTTCCTAGTTATGAAAAATAATTAATATATTTTTTTTTAAATCTGTTACATTTAGATAGATATTAGTTAGTAGATAAGGTAGTTCCTGTTCACTGGGAGGTTATGCCCGGTTCTCCCGGTGTCAAATGTTGTCTGTTGTGATGGGCACTCCTCAGTGCATTTGTTGCCTCAGGGAATCACACATTGCCCGGAAGTGTAAGTTGGTCTGGCATTGACATCTAGAGCCAGAAAAATCTGGGAGATCAAACTTTGGCTCCTGATGATGGAGAGCTCACTACGCCTGGCTTCTGACCCAGGCCAAGGGACTCCTCCTGTACACCAGTCTCCAGGAAAATATGCTACCTCCACTATCTCTCAACTGCTCTCATCGAGGGCATCTAAGAGGAAGACGCAAGACTCCTCTCATAAGCCTTCCAAAGGTCGTGCCCTGAGTTCACCAGGTAGAATTTATTTAAAAAAAGCCAAGGTCGTCAGTATCTTCGGCTACTTCAGCACTATCTGTTCTCCAATCTGGTACCTGTGAGGCTGCTGGTTCCTCAGGTTCCGAGGGCACCACTAGACCAAAAGATGGCAAAGTCTCAGGCCCAGCGAAATCGTTGGTACTGTTAGTAGACCAAAGCAGCAAGAAAAGCTCTTCCTCTGCGTCCTTGGTACCAAAGCAGCCTATCGTTAACGATTTTCCAGGGCTTCGAGCACCACCCATCACAAAGATAGGCAACCTTCATCGCCTGCCCTCTCTAGGAGACCTGATCCTCAAGAAGAAATTTTTGAGGAGCAAGAAACGAAAGCCAGTGAAGAGGTCTCTCCTCCGGCCACATCTCCTCAACTCTTGATGAAGCAGTCATGCCTTCTCCTCCATCCTTGGTGAATGATTTTAAGCAGTTCAGGATCTGGTCAAGAGAATTGCCAACTCCTTGCAGATCCCTCTCCAGGAGGTTAAAGAACCTCATCATAAGCTGCTGGTGTCCTTCATTCACCCTCATCTGCCCACATAGCCTTGCCTGCCAACAAGGCCCTTCTGGACCCCGCAGCGATCATCAGGCACTATTCTGTCTACATGTGAGAGAACGGATAAGAAATATTACGTTCCAGCAAAAGACTTTTTTTTTCTCATCCCTCTCCTACTTCTTTGGTGGTCGACGCAGTTAACGAATATGGAGGGCAGCACTGTGCTAAATCCACACCCCATGAAAGAGATGATAAACGTTTAGTCCTAGTTGGTAGAAGATCTTATTCGTTAGCCTCCTTACAGCTTAAAATAACCAACTATCAGGTGTTAATGGTGAAATATAATATCAAATTCACGGCCATGAAAAATGCTTCACGGACCAGGAAATCTGGTCTCTTGTGTGCTTTTACCATATACTATACAGATTTCACGGGGGAGACTAGCGTTTCTCAAATTGGCGGTCCTGACCCAAAAGGGAGTTGCAGGGGGGTTGCAAGGTTATTTTAGGGGAATCGGGGTAGTGCCACCCTTACTTCTGCGCTGCCTTCAGAGCTGGGTGGCCGGAGAGCGGTGGCTGTTGGCTGGGTGCCCACCTCTGAAGGCGGCGCCCCGCCAGCAGCAGCACAGAAGTAAGGGTAGCAGTACCACAACCCACACTACAATAACCTTGTGGGGCCCCCCCATCCCCTCCCCCACACACACACACACAGCTCCTTTTTGGGTCAGTACCTCTACAATTACAGCACTGTGAAATTTCAGATTTAAAGAACTGAAATAATGAAATTTACGATTTTTAAAATCCTATGATCGTGAAATTGACCAAAATGGACCCTGAATTTGGTAGGGCCTAATAATCATATAAATTACACCAAACTGAACTCTTTTGTTGACTGCTTACTGGCGGAGCATAGAGAGCAATTCCAGGCAATTATTGCGGAGGGCCAGCTACTTGCCAGAACACCACTACAAGCCTCTCTCAACACTGTCGATATTGCTGCCCATTCGATCTCTGCAGCAGTCGTTCTGAGAAGGGGTTCCTGGCTCTAGCTCTGGATTTCCAAAAGAGGAGCAGAATACAGTGGAAGACCTTCCTTTTGATGGGTGTAAACTGTTTGCAGACGGGGCAGATGAATCTCTGAGCACATTAAAGGACTGTAGGGCTACTTTGTGTTCTCTTGGGAACTGTACATCTGCCTACAAGAGACAGCTTAGCGAGTCCCAGACAGCTCAGAGATCCCAGACAGCTCAATTCCTGATCTCCCAGAGGCTGTGTGAACCGTATCAGAAGACACCCAAATTCCAGAGAAGGAAACCATCCAACTCTCAGCCTTCTGCCTTGCACCCTTCCACCTCCACGCAGCAATTCTGATGGGCTGGTTGAGATTCTGAATTACCACCCTCATCCTTACCAACTCCACCAGTTCCACTGCCTTCCTCCCTTTGGCGACCACCTTTACCTCTTCAGGCACGTTTGGGAGTCAATCCCTACAGTTAGATGGGTTTTGGAGATCATCTCCACAGGGTACGCCATCCCCTCCACATCTTTTCCACTGACCAACCCCCCTCTCCGTCCCTTTTCAGGGACCCCTCTCACGGGAGCTTGCTTTGTCAGGAAATAGCCTCTCTCCTACACTCGGGTGTTATAGAACCAGTTCCCATGCAGCACAGAGGAAAGGGGTTTTAGTCCAGGCACTTCCTAATCCCAAAAAAGAATGGCCCTGGGAGACCCATCCTAGAGTTGAGGCTACTCAACACTTAGGTGAAGGCACAAACATTCAAAATGGGTGACACTTCCAGTGTTAATTCCGTCACTAGATCCAGGGGATTGGTTCTCAGCTCTTGACCTTCAGGATGTTCCTTTCCACATGGCGATCCAGCCATCTTACAATGGACATTTTGTCGTCAGCCAGGACCACTGTCAGTACCAGGTGCTCCTTTTCAGCCTGTCATCTGCCCCGAGGGTCTTTTTGAAAGTCATGTCAGTAATAGCAGCACAGCTCCGCAGGAAAGGTATTTTAGGGTTCCCTTACCTGGATGATTGGCTGCTGAAGGGTTGCTCCCTGGAACTGACTTCGTGGGCCACTTCCGAAGCCATAGATCTCTTCCTCAACTTGGGCCTACAACTGAACATTCAAAAATCCCCTTTTGACCCCTGTGCACAACTTAACATTCATAGGAGCGCATCTTGATTCAGTAACAGCAAGAGCCTACCTTCTTCTGAGCAGGTGTGTGGCCCTTTCCAACATAGCCAATACAATCCAGCTCAGCACCCAGACTTTGGTCAAGAACTGTCTTCAATTGTTGGGGCACATGGCAGCTAGTCGATCACGCAAGACTCCGAATGCACTGCCTTCAAGGGTGGCTCAGGAGTGTTTAGTCACCAAACAGAAACAGTTTAAATATGCTTCTTTCCGTACCCACTTGCATAAAACAGTCCATCAATTGTTGGAAAGACCATCACAGCGTGTGCGCAGGACTCCCATTTGTACGTCTTTTCCCAACGTTCGTCATAATGACTGATGCCTCCATGCTAGGGTGGGGAGAGCATCTGGATGCTGACATGGCCCAAGGCAAGCGGACGTCACAAGAGACCATGCTACATATCAACCTCCTGGAACTCAGAGTGGTCAGATATGCCTTTCTCCGGTTTCTACCACTAATTGGGGCAAGTACATAAAGGTTGTGACGGACAATATGTCATGCATGTTTTACATCAACTGGCAAGGAGACGCAAGATCCCCCTCCCTCTGCACTGAGGCTGTCAAGCTCTGGAATTGGTGCATATACAATCAGAGCGTCATCACAGCAGCCCGTCTTCCAGGAGCTCAGAATGTGACCATGGATACTCTCAGCAGGCACTTCTTCCAAGACCACGAGTGAGAAATAGATTCCAGCATATTATACTACATATTCTGGTAATGGGGCACCTCCCAGATAGGTCCCAAACTGGAGAAGGATGCTCGATTGGCAGATTGAGATTTCCGATCCACCACAGCGATAAACAAGAGATGTGCCTAGTTTTGCTCCAGAGGCGGACTGGGTCACCAACTGCTGTGAGATGGCTTCATTGGTCGTCGGATCTACTGCATGTATTCCCACTGACTCCTCTAATAGCCAAAGTTCTGCTCAAAATAAAAAAGGACAGAGCCAGAGTCATCCGAATAGTTTTGATCGGGCCCAGACAAACATGGTTTCTTTACCTGATACAGCGGTTTGTTTGCTCACCGATCGCTCTCCACATTGCTCCTCACCTGCTCTCCCAGGAAGGGTTGGAAGATCCTTCACCCAAGCCTTGGAGTGCTTCGTCTTAAAGCACAGTTGTTCCGTGGTTCATGGGATTAGAGACAGCCTGCTCAGAGGAGGTAAAAAGAGTAGTTACACAGCAGAAAACAGTCTACTCGCTACGCATACTCTCAAGACCTCCGACATATTCCACCGACCTCATCGCTGCCAGATATACTGGACTATATCCTAACTCCAAAAATTTCGGGGCTATTGCTGAGTTCCATTAGAGCCATCCCGGCTTTCCATTCTCCAATAGAGGGTTATTCTGTTCTTGCCCACCCGACAGTATTGAGGTTCCTCAGGCGGCTCAGAAATCACAAGCGGTCAGTCAAGTGTCCTAATCCGGTTTGGGACCTCAATCTGGTTTTTAAATGCCTTACAAGATCACAGTTTAAACTGAGCTGCCTGCTCCATTTATCAGTGAAAACAACATTCCAGGTAGCCATCCTGTCGGCACGACTGGTTGAGGAAATGGGGGACATGCCACAAAGGCCCCTTTTCACAGAATTTTTTAAGGAGATGGTCACATTGTGACCCCACCTCGAATTTTTACCTAAACTTTCCTCTGAGTTCCATATTAACCAACCGATTCACCTGCCGATCTTCCACCCTAAACCTCACCTAGATAAACAAGAAGCATTGTTGCACACCCTGGACATTGGGAGAGCCCTGGCCTCCTCTCTGGATATGACTAACCCCTTCAGAAAGACCCCCAAATTGTGTGTCTCACTCGCAGCTAGATCAAAAGGGCCTGCAGTCTCTAATCAAAGACTTGCCAAGTGGATATCTGACTGCATTAATTCTTGGTACAAATCTTGTAATATTCAGGCACCTCCGGTCCATTTCCACCACTACGATATTTATCAAAAACATGCCCATGACTGAGATACGTAAGGCTGCAACTTGGGCTTCTATATGCACGTTCGCTGAACGCTGGTCAGTAACGCCCGACTCTGCTTCTGATGCTGTGTTTTCTGTACTTTCTTCCGTACTGGACTCGACTCGGAAGGGCCCCCCCCCCCCCCGACCTTAGAGGGAATTGCTTG
The DNA here is from genome assembly GCA_003942145.1 of Platysternon megacephalum. NCBI lineage: Eukaryota > Metazoa > Chordata > Testudines > Platysternidae > Platysternon > Platysternon megacephalum. The sequence goes on along the minus strand of QXTE01000363.1, from coordinate 405,705 downwards.
GTAGTCACTCGGAGCGGCGCACCTGCAGGGACGCTACTCAACGAAGAAGAGACGGTTACTCACCCTGTGCAGTAACTGTGGTTCTTCGAGATGTGTGTCCCTATGCGCACACCACTCCCCGCCCTCCTTCCCCTCCGCTTCAGAGCTCTCTGCTATGGGGCTTCATGATCGAGATGGAGCTGAGGGCGGTTCTATATGATGGGGCAGTGCCATGAGAACTCTCCAGTCAAAGGCATGGGGGCGCAAGCACACCTAGAGTGAACCACAGTTACTGCCCAGGGTGAGCAACCATTTCTTCCCGGGGGCTGGCTGTAGCGGTGGGGAACGGGGCTGCGTCTCGGTGCTGGGAGTTTAAATATATATATGGAGATATACCTATCTCATAGAACTGGAAGGGACCTTGAAAGGTCATCGAGTCCAGTCCCCTGCCTTCACTAGCAGGACCAATTTTGTGCCCCAGATCCCTAAATGGCCCCCTCAAGGATTGAACTCACAACCCTGGGTTTAGCGGGCCAATGCTCAAACCACTGAGCTATCCCTCCCTCCCGGGGGCTAGGATGGGGGCTGTCTCTCAGTGCCAGGGTGTCTTGGCGGCTGGGATATAGCCAGAGGACGGGACTGTTTCTCAGTGCTGGGGCTTCCAGGTGCTGAGGCGTAGCGGTGGGGGGCCAGGGCTGTGTCTTGGGGCTGGGGGTTCCTGGGGATTGGGATATAAGTGGGAGGATGGGGACATGATTCAGTGTTGTGGGTTCCCAGGTGCTGGAATACAGTGAGGGGGAGGCTGGGCCATGTTGTAATGCTGGGTGTTCCCTGGGGTTGGGGTCTGAGATCCCAGGGTGCTGCTTATTCCCGAGGGACTAGGAGACCCCTGCAGTGATGGCACTTCCCTTTCCACTCAGTGAGCTCTCCATGCCCTCTCTCTCTTCCTAGTTCTATGCCACGTTCCCTCCCACCGTGTCTGGGATCCAACCTGTCCTGCCCCCTGCTGTTTCCTTTGGCTCCCTGCAGGGGGCTTTTCAGCCTAAGGTGAGTGGGGAAGTAGACCTTGTCCATTCCCAGCTCTGGGAGGGGAGTGGGGCCTAGAGGGTTAAAGCTGGCGGGGGAGGGGGGTAGCGGCAGGAAGCTAGGGCTCGTGGGTTCTATCCCCTGCTCTGGCAGGCGAGTGGGATCTCATGGATTAGAGTGGGGGGGCTGGGAGTCTAGCCAATTGTGGGGGAGGGATGGGAGGGATGGGAGGGAGGACTCTATCCTGGCTCTGGCTGTGGTAGGGGGATTTGTTTGTTTGTAGCCTCCTGACCCCCTGTTCTCTCCCCAGAGCACTAACCCAGAGCTGCCGTCGCGGCTGGGAGCTGTCGCCCCCTCTTTGTCCCAGAAAGGGGGTCAGGTGAGCAGGGCAGTGGGCTGTTTGCGCGGTGTGGGATGTGGGCACGGATCCCTCTCTAACCGCCCGCTCTCTGTCTTTTTGTAGCTGACGGACCCTTTCAGACCCTCTCTGAGGGTAAGTAACCACGTGTACCAATCCTGTAACTTCACTTGTTGCAGCAGGGGATCACTGTGAGAAATGGGTCATGGGGGGGAATAGGCCAGTGCGTGCCCAGCAGGGGGCGCTGGGAGGAACGGGGCAGGGGAATAGCCCATCTTGTGCCCAGCAGGGGGCGCTGTGGGGAATGGGTCACAAAGGGGGACTAGCCCAGGCGGGGGCACTGCCCTGGTGTGTCCCAGGAGCTGATGCTTTCCCATCTTTCTTGTAGAAGCCTGGCAAATGGTGCTCCATGCACGTCCGCGTGGCCTACATGATCCTGCGGCACCAGGAGAAGATGAAGGTAGAGTCGTGGTGGTGCCCTTTCTAGGCCCCAGTGGGCACTGCAGGGGACAGCAGATCCTGACCAGTAGCGCCCCCTGCAGTACCGGTGCTGGGCGAGAGCACAGCTGGGATCCTGCACTCATAGTCTGGGAGCATAATGTAGTAAAAACTCATTCTGGGGGCACCTTAGCCATAGAAAGGCAAGAGAGGTGTCAGCTGAGTCTTAAATATCTCCAGAATTATCAATTCAGTGGCTTCACCCTCTGTGGCATGGCAGGGGGCACTCGTTGCCCCCGGCCCCAGATCTAGATCCTCCAGTTGGTGGGAATTTTGATACTGTGTCATCAGAAATGAGTCCAGTTGAGTATCATTCAAAAGCCCTTTCTCCCTCGAACACAACAGTACCAAACGTAACAAACCGAGAACATTTAAATGGATCCTGTCAAACTAACCTAATATCTTTTTTTTGAATGAGATTACACGTTTGATTGATAAAGGTAACGGGTTTTTTTTAACTGTACTTTAACCGGGGATGCGTTGGTTACATAAAAAAAACATGGTTCTTTGGTAATCCTAGGGAAGTTAGCCTTGACATGTAGGACTGAAAACATGTTTTCATCAAAGTCATCATCGGAGTCCTCTCCATCTAGGCACGTTGTCACACTGATCCTTGTCCGTGCCGCACTCTCATGTCTCTGTACAAGGCAGGCTGCTGGCCAGACATTTGCAGGGTGATGAGTATCTGGGCTTGGTATGTGAGCGTTTGATTAGCTACGGATGGATTCAGGAGCACACGGTATTTTACACACAGCTGGTGTGGTCAGGCCATCTGTGCCTGATTAGGAGGAGGGTAGTTTTGGATGCACATGATCATCGTGGAGCCATTCCATTGCTTCATGATTTGCCCTTCTGGTAGCAGGTCTAAATGCACCCCTTGTGTATTTTATGTCCGTTGATCTGCTTCTTGGAAAACATCGCCACTGTAACTCTGCCAGTGTTGTAATGTTGATCTTCAAATGGTAAACTCGGCATATGAACACCTCCAGTGCACTTATGACATAAGAACGGCCAGACTGGGTCAGACCAATGGTTCGCCTAGCCCAGTAGCCTGTCTTCTAACAGTGGCCAATGCCAGATGCTTCAAAGGGAATGACCAGAACAGGTAATCGTCACATGATCCATCCCTTGTTGTCCAGTCCCAGCATCTGGCAGTCAGAGGCTTAGGGACACTCAGAGCATGGGGTTGCATCCTTGACTGTCATGGCTAATAGCCATTGATGGACCTATCCTTCATGAACATCTCTAATTAAATTCTTTTTTTAATCCATTTATAGTTTTTGCCTTCACAACATCCCCTGGCAACGAGCTCTGCACGTTGACTGCGTTGTGTGAAGTGCTTCCTTTTGTTTGTCTTAAACCTGCTGCCTATTCATTTCATTGGGTGACCCCTGGTTCTTGTGTTATGTGCAGGGGGAAAAAACACTTCCTTATTCACTTTGTCCACACCGTTCCTGATTTTATAGACCTCTCTTATACCCCCCCTTAGTCATCTCTTTTCCAAGTTAAATAGTCCCCGTCTTTTAACTCTCCTCATATGGAAGCTGTTCCATACCCCTAATCATTTTTGTTGCACTTCTCTGTACCTTTTCCAATTCTAATGTGTCTTTTTTTGAGATGGGGTGACCAGAACTGCATGCAGTATTCAAGGTGTGGACATACCATGGATGTATATAGCGGCATTATGGTATTTAGTGTGTTATCTATCCCTTTCCTAGTGGTTCCTAACATTCTGTTTGCTTTTTTGACTGCCACTGTATATTGAGTGGATATTTTCAGAGAACTATCCACAATGACTCCAAGATCTCTTTCTTGAATGGTTATAGCTAGTTTAGACCCCGTTATTTTATATGTATAGTTGGGATTATGTTTTCCAATGTGCATTACTTTGCATTTATCAACATTGAATTTCAGCTGTCATTTTGTCGCCCAGTCACCCAAGTTTTGTGAGATCCTTTGTATCTCTTCGCAGTCTGCTTTGGACTTAACTATCTTGAGTAATTTTGAATCATCTGCAAATTTTGCCACCTCACTGTTTATCCCTTTTTCCAGATCATTTCTGAATATGTTGAACAGCACTGGTCCCAGTACAGATCCTTGGGGGACACCACTATTTACCTCTCTCTATTCTGAAAACTGACCATTTATTCCTACCCTTTGTTTCCTGTCTTTTAACCAGTTACTGATCCATGAGAGAACCTTCCCTCTTATCCCGTGACAGCTTAGTTTGCTTAAGAACCTTTGGTGTGGGACCTTGTTGAAGGTTTTCTAAAAGTCTAAGTACACTATATGCACTGGATCACCCTTGTCCACATGCTTGTTGACCCCTCAAAGAATTCTAGTAGATTGGTGAGGCACAATTTCCCTTTACAAAAGCCGTGTTGACTCTTCCCCAACAAATCGTGTTCATCCATGTGTCTGATAATTCTGTTTTTTACTATAGTTTCAAACAATTTGCATGGTATTGAAGTTAAGCTTACCAGCCTGTAATTGCCAGCATTGGCTTGGGAGCCTTTTTTAAAAATTGGTGTCACATTAGCTATCCTCGAGTCATCTGGTACAGAAACGGATTTAAATGATAGGTTACAAACTACAGTTAGTAGTTCTGCAATTTCATATTTGAGTTCCTTCAGAACTCTTGGATGCATACCATCTGGTCCTGGTGACTTCTTATTGTTTAACTTATCAATTTGTTTCCAAACCTCCTCTATTGACACCTTAATCTGGGACAGTTCTTAAGATTTGTCGCCTAAAAAGAATGTCTCAAGTGTGTGGATCTCCCTCATATCTTCTGCAATGAAAACCAATGCAAAGAATGAATTTAGCTTCTCCTCAATGGCCTTGTCTTCCTTGAGTGCTGCTTTAGCACCTTGATCCTCCAGTGGCCCCACTTTTAGCAGGCTTCCTGCTTCTGATGTACTTAAAAAATATTTTGCTGTTAGTTTTTGTGTCTTTTGCTAGTTGCTCTTCAAATTCTTTTTTGGCCTGCCTAATTATATTTTTACACTTTATTTGCCAGATTTTGTTCCTTTTTATTTTCCTCATTTGATCTCCAACTTTTAAAGAATGCCTTTTTGCTTCTAGATACTTCTTTTACTCTGTTTAGCTATGGTGGCATTTTTGGGGTCCTCTTAACTATTCTTTTTAATTTGGGGTATACATTTAATTTGAGCCTCTATTGTGTTTTTAAAATGTTTCCCTGCAGCTTGCAGGCATTTTACTCTTGTGACTGTTCTTTTTAATTTCAGTTTAACTAGCTTACTCATTTTTGTGTAGTTCCTCTTCCTGAATTTAAATACCACTGTGGTGGGTTTCTTTGGTATTCCTCTTTTCTCCCCCCTCTCTCCCCCAGGATGTCAAATTTAATTATATTATGGTCACTATTACTGAGTGATTCAGTTATATTCGCTTCTTGGACCAGATCCTGTGCTCCACATAGGACTAAATCAAGAATTGTCTCTCCCTTGTGGGTTCCAGGACTAGGTGCTCCAAGAAGCAGTCATTAATGGTGTCTAGAAGCGTTATTTCTGCATCCCATCCGAGGTGAATGTTCCCAGTCAATATGGGGATAGTTGAAATCCCCCATATTATTGAGTTTTCTATTTTAATAGCCTTTTTAATCTCCCTGAGCATTTTACAGTCACCATCCTGGTTATTACTCAAGCATGGAATTTCTGTTCATAGAGATTCTATAGTACAATTTACTTGACTCTGTGCTTTCTTTCACATATAGTGCCACTCCCCCACCAGCACGACCTATTCTCTCATTCCAGTATATTTTGCACACTGGAATTACCTTGTCCCATTGATTGGCATTGTTCCACCAAGTTTCTGTGATGCCTATAATATCAATATCCTCATTTAATCCCAGGCACTCAAGTTCACCCATTTTAGTATTTAGACGTCTACCATTTGTATACAAGCACTTATAAAATGTATCACCTTTTAGTTGTCTGCCTTCATGTGATGTACTTGAACGGGAACTCCTTTTCATCTGACTTTCTCTTCCGTTCCTACCTGTACTTTATCAACTTCTCTCCTCTCCTCTTTACTAGAATATAGAGAATCCCAGTTAATAGATCCTCCCTATGGGATGTCTCTGTCCAAACCGTGTGCTCCTTTGCACCTGTCGACTTTTTCTCCAGCCCTTAGTTTAAAAACCTCATCGATGACTGTCACAGCTGTTTCGAGCACCTTTGGACAAGGAGAGAGGTGAATCAGATGCCTTCCAGTAAGATAATTTGGTCTTCCCAGTCGACTTTCCAGTAGTGTCACATCTTGAAAGGGCATGGAAACCTGCCAGTGGATAGCATTTAATGGTCCGAGTGATAGGAACACATCTCTGAGGGATATACAGCGATTCTGTTCTCCAGAAGCAGGCACAAAAACAGAACCTAGAACATCTGTGTCTTGTTCAAAACTCTGGAGTTTAGTAGCACCTCTTTCTCTGTGGCTTTGATGGCATGCAAGATCATTTTAGTCTCAGCCACCTCATGGGAACCACGAAGAAACTCCACTGAACAGTGCAAAGCAGCAGCTTCATTACACCATGCAACGATGAAATTCTTCCATCAGTTCTTTGCATGCTGCAGCGTTGTCCCTGCAGTGTACGCCGTTAACTCATCCTTCATGCAAGTATGAGACCGTAGCTTCTTCATTGTGAAATTGGAGATGTTTGTGGAGTCAATTATTTTGTATCAGACAGGGGCAGTATCTCCTTTCTGGTAATATTGCTAATTGATTCCCCTGCATAGGTGTCAAACATGAGCTGGAGTTTATCATAGGTCCAGTATTTTCTCTGTAGCCTCATAATGAAATGTTCAGCCAAATATTGGCAGGTGTTACCAGGTTCTGGTTTGTCAAGAGCTTGTACCTCAGCCATACCGTCTCTGATTGCTTTGCTAAATGGCCTCTGCTGCCGTAAGGCACCGGTCACGTTGTCAGTAGGTGCTGGCTTAAGAAGCCCACGTGAGATGTGCATTAGTTTGCTTCTTGCCTGGTACGTATGCATTGTTCTGTCGCGTTCGAACATAGATTGTGGTACCACAAAGAACTCGTACGTTCCCAAAGTCTCATGTAGATCAACATCCTTCTGCAATCTGGACACAGCCAGGAGATGAGCAGACAGTGACCTGTCTGGTTAGCCTTTCACTCTGACTTCCTTCTTTGCGTTTGAGCACAGCTTTAGTCTACTGTTCTTGATCGGAGCCTATAGATTGACACGGTCTTGGATAAGTGTTTGGGTGCTGAAGGCTTCATGCATGTCATGGCCCAAAGTATCCATTTGACCGACACCTTTAGCTATCTCATGCTATTAATGAGCTCCAGACTGTTATATGCAAATGGATTGCCAATGCAAGTAAGCTCATCATGTAGCTTTACAGTTACCCCTTCTTGGCATTTAACAACACCTAACGAATCTAGACGGTCCTTGGCTACTTCTGGGGAAGTCATCCCAGCCATGCTTAACGTGCAAAATTCGATGGAGTCCTGTCGTTGTGAGAGAAACCAGGAAAGGATGCTGTTATACCGCCCGATCCTCCAGTGACTTTCAATGCTCTGTTTTCATGTTCTAGGTCTTCGTCTGAACCAAGTGCACAGAAAGGAACTGGCGACCTTTTAACAACCCAAATTCCTTTTCTAAATTCCTCCTGTATTTTCTACATCTCTTATTTCAGCAAGGAACCAGGCAACCATCGCAGAATATTTCGATACTTTAGATGTATTCAAGTAGGCAGGGCCTGATGAAAGTCATTGTAGGGTACTTAAGGAACTAGCTGAAGCAATCTTAGATCATTAGCAATTATCTCTGAGAACTCCTGGAGGAAGGGTGATCTCCCAGAAGACTGGAGAAGGGCAGCCACAGTACCTATCTTTAAAAAGGGGAACAAAGAGGACCCGGAGAATTATAGACCAATCAGCTTAACTTCAATACCTGGAAAGATACTGGAACAAATAATTAAACAATCAGTTTGTAAGCACCTGGAGGATAATAGGGTTATAAGGACTAGCCAGCATGGGTTTGTCAAGAACAAATAATGCCAAACCAAACACATTTCCTTCAAGATGTGATATATCTTGATTTTTAGTAAGGCTTTTAATATAGTCCACCAGACATTCACATACGCAAACTAGGGTAATGTGGTCTAGATGAAATTACCATAAGATGGAATGATTGTAGTCAAAGAGTAGTTATCAATGGTTTGCTGGCAAACTGGGAGGGTGTATTTAGCGGTGTCCCACAGGAGTCATTCCTGGGTCCGATACTAGTCAATATTTTCATTAATGACTTGGAAAATGGAGTGGAGAGTATGCTTATAAATTGTGCAGATGTCACCAAGGTGGAAGGGGTTGCAAGAACTTTGGAGGACAGGATTAGAATTCAACACAACACTGCCAAATTAGAGAATTTGTCTGATTTCAACAAGATGAAATTTAATAAAGATGGGTGCAAAGTACTTCACTTAGGAAGGAAAAATCAAAGACACAGCATGGGGAATAACGGGGTGGTTGCGCTGCTGAAAATGATCTGGGGGTTAGAGTGGATCACAATTGAATGAGTCAAGAATGTGATGCAGCTGTGAAAAAGGCTAATATTGTTCTGGGGTGTATTAACAGGAGTGTCATATCGAAGACAAGGGAGGTAATTCTCCCACTCTACTGTGCACTGGTGAGGCCTCAGCTGGAGTACTGGGTCTAGTTCTGAGTGCCGCGCTTTAGGAAAGATGTAGACAAATTGGAGAGAGTCCAGAGTAGAGCAACAACAATGATTAAAAAGTTTTAAAACGCCTGACCTAGGAGGAAAGGTTAAAAAAAACGGGCATGTTAGTCTTGAGCAAAAAGTCAACTGAGAGGGGACTTGCTAAGAATCTTCAAATACGGTAAGGGCTGTTATAAAAAGGACTATGATCAGTTGTTCTCCATGTCCACTGAAGGTAGGACAAGAAGCAACGGGGTTAAATTGCAGCCAGGGTGATGTAGGTTAGATAGTAGGAAAAACTTTCTAACTCTAAGGGTAATGAAGCTCTGGACCGGGCTTCTGAGGGAGGTTGTGGAATCCCCGGCACTGGAGGTTTTACAAAATGGGTTGGACAAACCACTGTGTGGGATGGTCCAGGGTTACTCGGTCAAGGGCACCAGAACCTTGGTAGAAGTGGGCGGCAGGGGGGGCAAGCGACGCATAACTGTGGCTAGCAGGGGGTACAATTGAAAGGTTCGGGAGGGGGCATGTGACCACCCCACATGTTGCTTCTTCCTCTACCCCTTGACTCACTTCAGCGGGCAGTCTACAAAGCAGGCAGCAGCCCAGGCACTCCCGCAGCAGGGAAGGAGAAGCAGCCCCATGGAGGGGTCGGAGCGGGGGCTCAGCAAGCCCCACTGCTGCTTCCTAGGGGGATACAGAGAGAGCAGCTGCCAAGGGGAGTGCTGCCTCCTTGCTGCTGGGCATCCCAAGAAATCCAGGGGTCCACGTAACCCTGCGTCCGTCCGTCCCCCCCACACACGACATGTCGCCTCTGGAAGGCTAAAGTGGATTCCTGTGCCCCTTCTCCCCTAACCCTTGCACTCCCCTCCCGCACCCCCTGCCCTCCAGGCACTTGGTGCAGCTGGTCTTCTACCTCCAGCAGCTGCACGGAGCTCACCGGGAGCCAGCCACATAGCCCGTCCCACTGCCTTTCCCACCAGCTGCCGTCCGGCACCTGCAGTACCACGGTCCGCGTGCCCCCCGCGAAGCACAGCCCCTGCTGGTGCTGCTCCACGCCTGCCCGAGGCTTGCAGTTTGTGGCTGGAGCCCAGTGACTTGTGGCTGGATGTCTTCACCACCACCCCATGACACCTCTTTTGGCATCATAATCCAAGCTGATAACGGTGATGATCTGCACCAATGAGCCGCTTTTCTTTTGCCGATGACGCCAACTCAGTTGGAAGCTCTCTCCTCCCCTTTCTTGTAACCTTAGAAAAACGAATCCGGTCTCGTGTTCTGAGCATTAACTGCTACCACGGTATTGTCAGGCGAGGGCCCCAGTTTCACTTCGGGAGGGCTGCATGTTTCTCATCCCTGGGTTAAAGGAGAATTAAAAGACCCTTTTGGGTTTTCAATATTTTTCTCTAATCCAAAACAACATCATTGTTCGTGGTTTGGCCCGTTGTGTGCAGAGAGAAAGGGCTTTGGAATGATACCCGACGCGACCCATTGCTGAAGACGTATAATCAAAACTTCCACCAACCAGAGGACCTAGAGCTGGAGGGGGACTGAGAGTCCCTTGCAGAGGGTGACACCAGTGAAATGAGGCTTCTGTAGATTTTTTTACGAAGTGGATGACCCCTCCCTCACCTTTCTGCTGTTAACTTTCCCCAGAATTACACGTGCTCCCAGACTGTCAGCTCTGGCCCAGGGTTCCCAGAAGTCCAGGAGGGCCCGTTCCCTAGCACCGAGGCATGTGAGACTGGGGGCTGATGCCATATGGAGCCCTGGGGAGTAACCATTGGGGGTGACCCTGCCTGGGTGGGGGTGGGCTAGAAGGGCCCTGTGAGATGGAGTTAGGTTCCCCCTTTGCTGACCTCCTTTCTCCCCTCTCCCCAGTTGATGCAGGGTGATCCCCACAAGCTGGATTTCCGGAACGACCTGATCACCTGCCTTCCTGGCACAGGGACCTTTGGAAGCCTCGCTCATGGCCAAGAGCTCACGCGCCCCGCCACGCTCTTTACCCCCGCAGGTCAGCGCCTTCCTGGCCCCAAGATTCTGCAGCCACTGCCTCCTAGCCCTGGGTACCCAGGTTATTGGAAAAACTGGGCATAAGAGTGCCATGGAAGTTGGAGGCCTATCTGGGGGAGGGGGTACTGGGCTAGTGGGGGACGTGGGGGGATCGGAGCCGATTGGGGGAGGGAAGAGAGGCCACCCAGGGGCTGTGGGGGGTTGGGGCTCAGTCTGGGGGAGGGAGGGAGATGGGCTAGCCAGTAGGGATGACTTCCTCTCAACCAATCTAATGCTCTTTCTGTCCTCCACAGGCACCGTCCAGGCAAGCTCTGGTGCCTCCTTTGGGCCTCCCAGCGCGCCACACAGCTCTTTCCTGGGCCCCAGCGCACACATTGGTAAGAGTTGGGGGCAGGGTACAGGGCACCAGAACTAGGCATGGAGTCAGGGGCTGCGCATGAGGCACGTGGGCTGTGCGGGGCGCACCAGGGATGGGGCACCAGGGCCCTGGGGGGCATCGCTGCGCCCATTCACCCCTCCCTTTCCTCCTTGCCTTTCAGATCCCTTCAGCCGCCCCACCAGCTTCGCCGCGCTGGGGGCGCTCTCCAACGGGGCCTTCGGGGGCCTGGGGAACCCCGCCTTCAGTGAGTAGAGGGGGCGGGGCCACTCGCGTGAGGGCGGACTCCGGTGCTGGGAAGGAGGGAGGGCTGTTCTAGGCCCCATGTGGGGTGACCCTGGGGGCCGAAGACCACCTGGGAGGGAGCAGGACCTGTATGGTGAGAGGCTGGGGGTGGAGCCGGTGAGGGAAAAGTTGTGGAGGTGGGCGAGCTCTGGGGAGTGAGACCCCCCATGTGAGAGGAGGTGGGGCCTCAATGAGCCCCGGGGGAGGAGGGGTGGGGGCTGTGTCCAAGAGGGGCAGTAATTGAACAGGGACAACCCTGGAGCAGGCCCCGTGCTGGAGCAGGCAGGCGAGCCCCAGGGATTTCTGGGGGGAAGAGGGGCGGGGCCTGCCCCGAGGGGCGGGACCTGTTCTCGGAACCTCTGTAGGCTAATCCCCCATGGGATAAGGCAGGGCCTGGATAGGGAAGGGACATGGGGGCGGGGCCTCGCTTGGCAGAGGTGGAGCTTTTGTAGGGAGAGCCCTGGGGACGGAGCCGGCGGAGCATGTGTATGGCGTTCTAGGTCCTTCCCAGTCTCATGCTCTGGTCTCTGTGTTCCCATCCCAGACTCCAGCTCCATGTTCGGGCAGAAGGACAGCCCCGGGGCCCAGGCCTACGGCAACCCCCACGACCCATGGAACCGGCTGCACCGCACGCCCCCCTCCTTCCCCACTGCCCCCGCCTGGCCCAAAGGGGGTGCCGGTGACGCAGCTGAGCGCGGGCCGGCCCAGCACGACAAGGAGCCGGACAAGCGGGAGGTGCCTGCCATAAAGGACGAGAAGGACAGGTATGAGGTGGGGGCAGGGGCAGGGGTCAGTGCAAGAGGGGAGGGGATGAGGGTTGCAGAGCTGGCTGAGGGTTGTGTGGGGTCAGGGTGGGATCCGGTCAATGAGGTCCAGGTGCGGGAGCGGGACTGTGATTCTGGGGAAGGGGGGACGGGCTGGCTGGAGATTGTGGGGAGATCAGGGGCTGATGCGGGGGTGGGGGAGGAAGGGGATGGAAGGGCTGGGGATTGAGGAGGGGGGTGGGACAGCTGGGGAATGTGGGGGGATCGGGGACTGATGAGGAGGGGGACGAGTTGGGGATTGTGTGGGCCTCAGCCCAGTTCGTGGCACTAACCCCCACCTCTGTTCCAGGGACGCCCTCTTCTCCAGGCCCCCCCCTCGTGCCTCGCCAGCACCCCTGCCCGCTAAGCACCCCGCCTCCCTGGGGCTGGAAGACGGCCCCATGCGGGCACACAGCGAGCCAGGCCGGGAGCAGCGTTACGGCAGCCCGGTGGGCGGCCGGGCCTCACGCTCACCCTACCCTGACCCTGCCCTCAAGAAGGAAGTGAAGGTGAAGGAGGAGCCGGAGCTGGGTGTCCTGGAGGGGGCACTACGGGCGGGCGGGCCCTTTCCCGGGGCTCTGCATGTCCCCCACTCGCTGGGGCCGCTGGCCGTCTTCGAGCGGCCACCGTACCTGGTGGCTGGGCCGCCCCCCGGATCCCCCTATGCCACCCTGGAGGCCTGGCGGGAGCCCTACGCCCTGCCCCGCTACCTGGAGCGTGAGCTGCCCGAGGACTACGAGCGCGCCCGGCTCTATGGGCTGGGGCCGCCCCCCCCGGGGCTACTGGCCTACCCCCGCCATGCCGCGCTGCTGGCCAAAGCCCCACCCCCAGAGGGGTTGCTTGGTGCCCCTCCGCCCCTCATCCCTGCCGTGCCCGGCGCCCGGCCCAGCTCCCCCCGCCGTGCCCCGGACCTCCGAGAGCTCACCACCGCCTACAAGGAGCGGGACTCCAGATAATGATGCCCGTGGGTCCCACGCCCTGGCATCAGAGATGGCATCCCCTCCCCACACTGGGCTGGCTAGGATCCCCCCACCCTGCCCTTAGGGGCAGCATTCTCCCCCGCCCGCCCCAGCATCAGGGGCAGTAGGTCCTCCCCACACCAGGCCACTCAGCATCCCTCCCACCTGGCAACAGCACTGGTATCTACTCTCCTCACCGTGGCATCAGGTGTAGCATCCCCTCCCCCATCCCTTGGACTGGCCAGGATCGGGGTGAGAACGCTGAGGAACCCCCCCACACACACACACACACCCCCCACCCCACACACACACACACCCCACCCCGGCCGCTACACAGACACAAGCTCAGAAGGGAGGGGGGGCAGGACAGTGGGGTTTAGGGTGTGGCTGTGCCTCCCCATCTCCCCCTGGCCTGGCTGGGTCCAGGTGAAGGAGGGTTGGCATTGGGTGCCCCACGCTGTCCCATGGAGAGGGCTTGGGGGAGAAAGACCAGCTGTCGGGGTGTTCTCTGCTGGCCTGGGGGGGTTTAGGTCTGGGTTGTTGGGATCACCCCAGGGCGGGTGGGGGTTAAAGGACGATCTCCTGAAGCTCGTGGGGTTTCGGGGCAGGAGTCTGGGCTTCGGGTTCCCCAAATCTCCCCGTAAGTGGGGATTTCGGGGGGTGTCTTGCTTTGCTCCCCTGTGGACTGGGGGGGCCGGATTGGAGCTGGGGCCCCCAGCCTAGTGTAAATAGGTCCCTGCTCCCTCAGGGGAGCTGGGTTTTGTACATTTATACCAGGTTTGAGGTGGTGATTTTAAAGGATCCCCCCGCCCCTCTTCTCTCCCTTCATTTTTAATGTACCGCGCTTTTTTCTATTCCTGTATCGACGTTGTGACGCTCCCCTCCCTCTCCCCACTGGACCTGATCGGAAAGGGGTAACACGGCTGCAGGGGAAGGGTATTGGAGACCCCCCCCACCCCTTGCATTGGACACTGCCGGTTCCTCCCCTTCCTCTCCCCCCCCCAACCCCTACCCCCTGGTTTAATTAAACCCCAGATTGGTGCTTCTGGATAGATTCCTCTCTGTGATTTCTTCTACGTGGGGGTGGGTGAGGGATCCGGGTTATAGTCCATGACTGCAGGATCTGAACATGCCGGTGATGAAATATTCAGGCCCAGGGCTGGGAGTCTCTGGGAAGGAGGGGGCAGCTGGTGCCTTGACACAGTGAAATGAGGAAGGCCATATGCGGGCTGATCCTGGGGTTTGGGCACCAATCCAGGACACCGGGGTTCCATTCCTGGCTCCACTACAGGTTCTGGGTGACCCTGGGCACATCCTTGAATCTCTCTGGGCCTTATCTGTAAAATGGGGAGAATCGTCCTCCCCTTTGTCGATTTTGATTGTGAGCTTCTTGGGACAGGGACTCGTATATTCTCTCTCTGCGGCACCCAGCACAATGGGGGCCCCAGTCTCAGTTGCGGTCTGGGCAGCACCCACCACAGTGGGAGCCCTGATCCATTCGGGGAGGGATCTGGGCAGAGCCTGGGGCGATGGCAACTCCGATCCCATGTGGGGTGAGGTCCGTGCGGCCCGCGGTGTGACACGGCCCTGATCCTGTGCAGGGATAGATCTATGCAGCCCCCAGCATGATGCGACCCCAATTCCAGGCAGGGAGGGGTCCGTGCAGCCCCAGTGTGACACGGCCCCGATCCTATGAGGGGAAAGGGCCGCACGGCCCCCGGCACATTGCAGCCCCAGTCCCAGTTGGGGAGGGGTCCACACTGCCCCTCATGCAACAGCAGCCCTGATCCGGGTCGGAGAGGGGTTTGCGTGATTGCTGGCCGTTCCTAATCCCTGCTGTACAGCTGGAGAGACTCTCCTCCAGCTCTGGGAGGCTTCCAGAGCATTCTCCACCCAAAACCAAACTCCCCATCCCTCCTGTTCCACTGGTACAAAACTAGAAAGGGGCAGAAGCCCCCTGATTCCCTGCCCCATCCTTTGCAGGTAAGATCCACTGGCCCCTGCCCCTAGATTTTCTTTGTGCTTCACTCCCATGGCAGTTGCATTTTGGCAGGGCCGTGACAGCACATTGCAGGGGCATTTGGCACATGGGTGCTCTTTCTCCCCAAGAGCCTGCTACAGAGAGCAGAGTACAGGAGCAGCTGTGGAAGCCTGCAGCACCACCCAGGCCCGCAGGAGGTGCTTTATTGCTGGGGAAATGGTGGCAGCAGAGGGGTCTGGGTATTTCGAAAATGAGGGGCTCCTCTCCACAACCACCAGCTGCTGACACAGCCCTGACCCTGGGCTTCCTCCACGTCAGGCATGATGTTCCAACCCAGAGCCAATCGGGTTTCAGTGAGGTTCTGTGTACAGAAGGAATGAAATAGGATTGGTGGGAGCTAGGACTCCTGGGTTCTATCCCCAGCTCTGGGAGGGGAATAGCATCTATTGATTAGAGCAGGAGGCACTGGGAGCCTCAAGGGTTCAGCAAATGGAAAAAATGTTCCATGTTAGATGATTTCTAACCATTATCTACTGCAGTCAGGATGGGGCGTCCTGGCCCCAAGCGTTTAGAATGGGCCTGCACTATCACGGTGCTACAGCACTCCTGAGAATGAATAATTATCATTTGCGGTGCAGGGGACAGTCTGACCCAACAGAACCCGTGGCTAGGGGTAGGGATGCCTCCTGTTGTGCAGTGATATGCTGACCCATTTCCCCCAGTGGATGGAGCCAAGAGCAATAAGGGAGTGAAGGGGGTGTCATTCATACTTAACAAAGCCTGTTCAAATGGGAACAGAAAAGAACCCAGATCTCAGGACTAGGGGGAAGATAAGCCCTAAAGGATCCTGCTATGTTAATTCAGAAGGAAGCAGGCTGTTTGGTGAAGAGTCGCTGGATGGTTCAAGTGCATCTGCTGTCCCCAGGGGGCAGTAGTGAGACAGCAGAGGGAACGGATTTGTTTGCAATGTATGATTTGATAGCATCCCATTACCTTGAAATGGGATTTGACTGGAGCTCCAGAGCTAGTTTTCTGTCCACATACATCCTTCTCTCTCCACCTCTGCCCATGCACACCCCTTCCTCCCTTCACATATCCCTCCCATTCCACATCCCCCATCTATCCTCATTCACACCCACCTACATCCATCCCTCCTTCCCCATGCACACCCCTCTACATCTGTCCATCCCTCCACCTACACCCAATCCATCCATCCTCATCCACACCCCTCTATTCCTGCCTCCCTCCACATCCACACCTCTCCATCCACACCCCTTTATGTGTCCACATCCACACCCACCTAACCTGTCCTTACTTCCGAATACACCCAATCCATCCATCCCCATACAATGGCCCTCAATATCCATCCCTTCCCATACACACACATCTCTATCCATCCCTCCATATGCACATCTTTCCATCCATTCATCCCCATATGGACCCCTCTATCCATCCTCCCACACACCCCCATGTATCTATCTCCATCCACTCAGACCTACACCCCCCTTACTCTAATCACCGCTCCATCTGTCTATTAGCTACTGGGATTGTTTATGCAGAAACAGGGTGGATTCTTCCTCAGGTGGAGTGTTTAAATAAAGACAAGACGTCTTTTTCTCAACTCTGCTTGAGATCAGCCAGGGAGGTGTGGGGCTGGATGCAGGAAGCATTGGGGGAGGTTCCCAACCCTGTGGGATTCCAGCTAGATCATCTAATGGGGGCTAATTCCTGGCCCCACGAGTTTAGCAAGCGATAGCACTGGCCCATCCGCTCGCACTCGCTCTCTCTGTAAAGCCCATCCATGGCTCCATCTAGGCGAAGGCGCCGATCACATCCGCACACAAGCACCAGCAAAAGGGGCATGGCAGAACATTTTGCAGAGAAAAATGATCACAAGGTTTGTTTAAGTTCCCCAGACAGTAGATATTGACAATCCACCATGGTTCAGGTCCAGTGTTCTCACTGAAGAGTTCAAGGGAAATACCCGCTCAAAAATTGGTGGGGAAAATCCTTGACACCTTTCCATGGAACTACATTTCCCAGCAGCCTCCTCTGCCCCTGGAACTACATTTCCCAGCAGCCTCCTCGGCACTCTGCTGGAGAACTACATTTCCCAGCAGCCTCCTGTCTCTTCCCGCCCCCTCCCCGGCCGGTCCCATGGAACTACATTTCTCAGCATCCCCTTCTGTCCCGGCTCTATGGAATAACATTTTCAAACGCCCGCCTCTGCCGCCCCGTCCATTGAACTACTTTTCCCGTCATCCCCTGCGCCCTATCTCCGGGCTGGACTCCATTTCCCACAATTCCCTGAGCTCAGCGCTCTTTCTTTCCTCGCTGGGAGTCGGGACTTCACTTTCCGCGCTCCCCAGCTTCCTCCTCTCGCGAGACTTCGAGGCGGCGTTGGTCCAGCTCTGTCCCCTATCCCCGTTGCCCTGCTCGAACTCCACTTCCCGTCGTCCCTCGCGGCTCTGACTGTGTCTCCCTGTCACCTCTCGCGAGAGTTGGCGGGCTGCGAAGCGGGCGGGGGGGGCCGGCCCTGGTGGTGGAGGTGGTGGCGTCCGCCATTTTGCCGCGGCGGCTCGGCTCGGCTCGGCGGGGCCTGGTTCGGGGTCGGCATTCGGGGGGGAGGGGCCAGCGCGGGGCTGATCGGGGCCGGCGGGGTCCGAACGCGGGGAGGGGCGGGGTGGCTGCGGCCGGGGGGCTGCGGATGGCGGCGGATCTTGCCCGGCGGCGGCGCTGGGGCTGAGGCGGCGGCAGGAGGAGGCGGAGCAGGAGGCGCCTCCCTCCCTCCTCCCCCCTCCCACCCAGGTAAGATGGCGGCCCGGCCGGGGCTCCGCGCTCCCCCCCCGCCCCTACCCATGGGGGCGCGAGACGCGCTTGGGGAGGGAGGGGGCGCGAGGGAGGAGGGAGCGCGTGCGCCGCCAACGGCCGCTCCCCCTCCCCGCGCGGCACTAACCGCCGCCTTCCCTAGAGAGGGCAGCCTCGCTCTGGGGAGTGCTGGGCAACGGGGGTGGGGTCAAAGGGCAAAAGGGTGGTGGGTTAGGATGTGTAGGGGTCAAGGGGCAAAAGGGTGTTGGCATGGGCTGTAGGGGTCAGAGGTCAAAGGGTCAGAGGGCAAGGGGTGTTGGGTTAGGGGTGGGGGGTTAGGCACTGGGGATCAAGGGGCAAGAGGGGGCTGGGGGATCGAGGGGAATAGGGTTAGGGGCTGAGGGAGGGCAGAGGTTAGAGGTCAAAGGGCAAGAGGGGTTGGGTTGAAGTGGGTCAGGGGCTATGGAGTCAGGGGCAGCACAGCTAGGGGGTCTGTCTCAGAGGGCATCAGATCTGAGGGTGTTTGAGCAGGGTCAGGGGGTGTCAGAGCTTGTGCAACAGGCGGTTGCGGGGTCAGTGGGGCAGGGAGCATCAGGGTTGATGGGACAGGATCAGGAGTTGGCCCAGCAGGCAGCCATGGAGTTTGTGGGGCAGGATCCGGGGGCACCCGGGCTGGTGGGGCAGGATCAGGGGGAATGGGAGTTTGTCAGTTTGGGTCAGGGGTCGCTGGGACACAGTATGCCAAGATTGGTAGTGACAGCGGAGGCAGGACAGTCTCCAGGCAGGACAGAGGTGATTGACAAAAGGGAGTCGGAAGCGCGGGGTCTTGGGAAGAGGGAGATGGTGGGCGTTGGGGTGACAGGCTTGGGAAGACGGAGTTGTGAGGTAATGGGGTTGGGGGGATATAGGATGATGGGTTTGGCAGGTTTAATGATACAGAGATCCAGAGTACCTGGGTTGGCTGGATGGGGTCAGAAGGTACTGGGGTTGGAGGTAGAGGGATATGCAGTGACAGGACGGCGTCAGCGGGTGAGTGGGTTAGTGGACTTGGTGACGGTACCCAGGGTATCAGGCTTGAAGGACACAGATTACAGGAATACAGAGTTGGCAGGACAGGACCAGGGTGTAATAGTGGCGGGACCAGGGATGGTGGGACAAAACCCTGATGTGACAGGCTTGGCAGGATGGATTCAGGTATCAAGGGGGCTGGAGGCAAAAGTGGGACTGGGTAAGGAGATAGTAGAAGCGTCTGGGATGGTGGGAAAAGTGGTGACAGGGCTCGCAGGCCGGGATCGGGGGCTTAATGGGTTGAAGGTGGTGGGAAATAGAGTGGCTGAGTTGTCGGGACAAAGTCCAGAGGTGCTGGAGTTGGAAGGGGCAGTGAGATGGGAACATGGGGTGGCAGGGACGGCAGGATATGAGGGGCTGGAGCGGGAGGGACAGGGTCGTGTATTGGGAGTGACGGAGGTAGTGGGGCTCAGGATGGCAGGTTTGGCATTGGAAGGGTGCAGGGTGAGGGAGTTAGTGGGACAGGGTCAGGCCTTGGCAGAGTTGGTGGTGGCAGGGCACGGTGTGCAGGGGCTGGCAGGACAGGGTCATGGGTTGGCAGGCGAGCGACCTGGGGTGACAGAATCTGTGGGGTGGGGATTGGCAATGGAGGGATACAGGGCAAGGAGGTTGGCAGTACGGGGTCAAGGGGTGACAGGGTTGGAGGTGGTTGGGCACGGGCTCACTGAGTTGTCGGGACATGATCGGGGGGTTCCAGGGCACAGCATCACAAAGTGGGGTATGGGGGCACCTGAGTTAGCAAAGACAGGACACCGGAGGCGGGGGTGGGCACAGCAGGATCAGGGAATGACTGAACTGGTGGTGGTGGGACAGAGGGTGACTAGCCTGATGGGGTGGGGAAGTGGGGCTGTGGGATTGGCAGGGACGGGACAGGGCATGAGGTAATGGGGTAACAAGGAACAGCTGGGCACATGGGACCAGGAAACAGGAAGGTGTAATAGGATTGGGGCTTATGGGGGTCAGAGTAGTGAAGGGGAGGGGACACAGGTTGTGGTGTGGGGGTGCAGTAATGTGGTGAGCAGAATGAAGTTAGTGGGGTGGGGAGCAGGGGTTAGGTAATGACAATGGGATGGAGTGACAAGGGATGGGTCAGGAAGGGTCACAGGGTGGGCCAAGATTGGGTGTAATAGGGACGCCAGGGCATCAATAGATCACGGGGTGGGAGATTAGAAAGGGGTGAAGGGCTGAGAGGGCTAATATGGGATAAGGGATACGTTTCAGCAACAGCATGGAGCAAGGTGGTGGACAGGGAAGTGGCCAGGATTAGAGGAGAGAATGCAAGGGTCTGGGCTCCTGACTCCACCCTGTCCCTCTGGGACATCATCCCTTGAAGACGAGCTAAGTGGAGATGGGTTATACCAGCCTTGACGACATCTAGGCATTGCTGTTGGCGGCCAGCCATCTCCCAGGCTCCGCACTGGACAGACAGGGTGTCCCCGTCCCTGCCTCTCCCCAGCACTCTTAACAGGTCTCTGCCTTTCCCCATAGGCAGGGA
The DNA here is from genome assembly GCA_003942145.1 of Platysternon megacephalum. Classification (NCBI taxonomy): domain Eukaryota; kingdom Metazoa; phylum Chordata; order Testudines; family Platysternidae; genus Platysternon; species Platysternon megacephalum. The sequence goes on along the minus strand of QXTE01000363.1, from coordinate 385,356 downwards.
TTTGGTAGCTGGTGCTCAGAGAAAACTCTCCGTTATATCCTGCAGCTAGGACCATAGTCTGCCGGCTGCATTTCAGGCCCGGAGAGACAGGTTTAGCTAGACCCAAGGACTGGTTTGTGCGAGCCATGTTGGACCAAGGGTGCAGGGAAAAGTGGGAGGGGCGGGGGGGGGGGGTCTGTATCCCTGTGGAATATCCTCCCAAGGAAAGGGCTGGGATGGACTATTTGTTACCTCTTAGAAAAGTCTGAAGGGAGAAGGAAGTCTGGACCCAGGCCCCCATCCTGTCCCATCTTGTTGCAGGAGCAGTCTTCCCCGGGAAAGAGAAACCGTGGAAGTGGAGTCTGACGAGGAGGAGGAGTTCTCAGCTCACACAGGTATGGCTGGGATATGCTCTGTGGTGGCTCAGGGCTTTGCCCCCCTTTTGAGGGAAGCCAGCAGTGTAGCATTGCCTTTGCAGCAGGAAGCTTTGGATGTTCTCCAGAGCTGTGTCACGTTTCACCCCACAGGCAGGTGAATTTCAGCAGCAGGCAAGTGAATCCTCCCCCCTCCCCCCCCCCCCACCGTAAGAAACCCTTTTGAGATCCCAAATTCAAAAGTGTTGGAAAAACACAGATAACTGATTAAAAGGGCTGAGGGATCAGATGGGCAGAGGTTGGTTATGGATTCCCTGTGTCAAACTGGGAAGCAGCCATTCTTGGGGGAATCCTGACAAAGAATGTGTTGTATTTCCAACTATTTCAAAATATTGTTGTTGACTTCAAGATGTTTTTGTTTCCTGCTAGGAGGAAACTTTAACACCATGGGGCTGTCGTCTTGTTCTGTTGTCGTATGGCACTTCGTGCAGTGGGGTCCTGTTTTGTGACTCACGCATCTAGACGCTACTGTAATAATAATATAAATAAGATAGTATATGAGCATTCTTGCTAAGTAAATTAATTTCAGCTGCAAAAGTCACTCCTGGATGCATTAAAATTGCTATACTAGTGATGCTGAACTTGGAAACTTCCTGATCAACTCTTTTGACTTAAGGCAGTAGACTGTGTCTGTATTATGGAGTTGCCACAGTGCATGTCGATTGGTGTAATGCAGGGGTAGGCAACCTATGGCACACGTGCCGAAAGCGGCACGCGAGCTGATTTTCAGTGGCACTCACACTGCCCGGGTCCTGGCCATCGGTCTGGGGGGCTCTGCATTTTAATTTAATTTTAAATGAAGCTTCTTAAACATTTTAAAAGCCTTATTTACTTTACTTACAACAATAGTTTAGTTCTATATTATAGACTTATAGAAAGAGACCTTCTAAAAACATTAAAATGTATGACTGGCACACAAAACCTTAAATTAGAGTGAATAAATGAAGATTTGGCACACCACTTCTGAAAGGTTGCCGACCGCTGATGTAATGTAAATCAGTGCAGATTTTTTTTAACTTAAATCAGGCCAAATTCCTGCTTATCCCAACTTCAGCAGTTGTTAAAATATGAACAACAATTGAAAATAAAGTGTCCTGTGTCCCGAGCTTAGTTCCCAGGTCTTGGTAGTTGATTGACAGGTAGAACTGGCAGCAAAAGGCAGTGTAGTCAGGGAGGGAGTTTTCCCCCATTATAAACTTAATTTTTTTTCATTGAAGATGAGTGTCTACGCCACAGCACAGAACCAAGGAATCCTGGCTCTGTTCCCTCCTGCTCTAACCCATTAGACCCCACTCCTCTCCCAGAGCCAGGGCTAGAACCCATGAGTCCTGACTCCCAGCCCCTTGCTCTAACCACTAGACATACTCTCATCTAGTTCTGTTTCTGCAAGGTGAGTCTCCCCAGAGGAGATGGGTGTTGCCTTCTGAGTATGGGTAGCCTTCGGTAGCAGAGGAGTCCTTTCAGATCGCCCAGCTGGCAGCGTGAATACACGTTTGATGGCTACTTCCCCATCTCTTGCCAGGTGATTCAGAGACAGGCAGCCCCGAGCGCAGGCTGGGCTGCCAGGGGACCCAGGAGCTGGACAGTTCGTCCCAGCGGTTGCTTGACCAGAATGAGGCCGGTTCCCAGCATGCACTGGAGCAGGACGACAGCACTTCGGCCACGAGCAAAGCTATCGGGGCGCGAGGCGAAGAGCAAGGGAGCAGTAAAATGCAGAGCAATCCTCCCCAACAGCACCATGCACTGCGCAGTGAGGTAGGGGTTCCCAGCCTGGCCTTGGAGCTGATCAGGAACATGCTGCATTGCTGCCTGGGTGGGAGAGCTGGAGAAACTCGAATGCTGCTGGGAGTTCAGAAGGGGGCGCTCTCCTCTCGCAGTCAGTGCTGACCCCAGTGTGGTGCTTGGGGGAGCTGTGCTGCAAGGAGCAGTGTGGGGCCTCACTAGGGGGCTCCCTCCCTTCAGTCAGTGCTGACCCCAACACTTGGGGGAGCTGTGTTGCAGGGTAGGGAGCACTCTCACTTCAGAGTCAGTGCCAGGCTAGGGGGTGCTGTGCTGTATGGAGCAGGGTGAAAGCTCAGTAGGGGGTGCTCTTCCCTTGCAGTCAGTGCTGGCCCCAGTGCCGTGCTCACAGTCACTACTGCTATGTCTACGCTACAAAATGATGTCGACCTAACTTACGTCTGCGTACAGCCCCTGCAGCTATTATATCGCTTGCGTGGGTGCACACTTGGCTCCTTGTGTTGCAGGTGCCTGTTCTCACCAGGAGCACTTGTATCGGTTGTATTATCAGTGTGGGGCATTGTGGGACAGCTCCTGAAAGCCAGTAACCGGCAGCGTAAACAACACTGACATTGTGTCAACCTAATTATATCGAATGTGACTCTACGCCGCTCGGGGAGGTGGTGTTACTAAATCAGTGTAGAGAGGCACTTGCATCGGCAGAGGCCAAATTTAAGTGAAGAAACTTCCACAGCTAGGTCAACGCAAGGCTGTAGTGTAGAGCAGGCCTTTGCTGATGTAGGTCTTTCATTAAGACAGTGATACCCGGACTGAGGCTCAGGAGCCACATGTAGCTCTTTAAAGTGTCTCCTGCGGCTCTTTGCAGCACATGATATTAAAACATTGTGTGATTGAATTATTAACCAGTCTAAGTAATTAACCAATCAGGATGTTATTACTATATTATTAATCAGTCGTAGTTGATAAAATAATAATACTCGGTCAATCATTTTGCTGTGAGAATTAATTATTTTTATATATAAAAAAATTCATAGTAAATGAAACAATGAATTCACACTACTGCGGCTCTTTTGGGTAATGTTGATCACTAATTTGGTTTCTGAACCACTGAGGTCTGAGTATCGCTGCATTAAGAGATTTAAAATAAGTCAAACCCCCTTTTTATTAAAGCTGTCCTGGCCCTTTTTTTCAAGACTTGGAGTATTAATCTTACTGTCCTCTCCAAATCTTAAATGTAATTCCATTCCGCTTCCTTAATTCCGTCTGCAGTTTCAGGTGGATATGGGATTCTCTGTCTCTTCCCATCCAAAACTGTTATGTGCAGCTGATAATTAGAGGCCATGCCTCAGCCGAGAGCTGGCTGCACCTGGGTGCTGGGTGAGGGATCCCTGTATAAACAGCCCCCTTCCCCACTCCAGAGACAGCTGCGTCTCAGCACCAAGCAAGTCTTTCTTGTGCATACACATGGGGAAAAGCACTTTACAGTCCTTAGTCTGAACGGGCTGCTGAGTTCACTGGTTCCATATGTAGCTGTGGCAGTGGCTGTCCTAGTCACCTCATTCTCTTTCGCCCCCAGATTGCACCAGACAAAATGACGGGGAGCAATCCTGTGTCACCGGCCTCTTCGGGGTCACCTGCCTCCAGTGGCAGCGTCTCGCCATCACACCTCACTCACGATTCCTCTCTGGACAGTCACCTGGGCTTTGATGTGCCCAGGCTGCAAAGCAAAGCTCTGGCGTCCCCAGGAGTTTACGCCTCGGACCCGGCCAGCATGTGGGACAAGACGCACGCTGAGATTGCTGAGCAGGCCAAGCATGTGAGGAGCTGACTATGTCTGAAGGGTCCCCTGGGCTGGAGCCCTCCATGCTCCCAGGGCCATGACCCAGATGCCCTCAAGGAGCCCATGCCAGGGTGGAGGGTGGGAGGAAGTGGGGCTGGGGAGGAGGGGTAATGTGACTCAGAGCCCCTCTAGGTCCCTTACACCTGTGTCACTGTGGGTCATCTTTTGTTTAGGGTCAGATGGGTCTTGGCCCAGAGGATGGTTGCTGTGGGTCTCCCTGATTTACCCCTGCCTTCCAGTCTCCCGTGATGGGTGGGGGCTGGGATCCCTGCTGACTTGGTGCTGTGTTCCAGGAGGCGGAGATTGAGAACCGCATCGCGGAGATGAAGAAGGAGGGCTTCTGGTCTTTGAAAAGGCTCTCCAAGGTGCCGGAGCCAGTTCGCCCCAAGGTACACTGGGATTACCTCTGTGAGGAGATGCAGTGGCTTTCGGCAGACTTTGCCCAGGAGCGACGCTGGAAGAGGGGTGTGGCCAGGAAGGTGAGCTCTGCCCCTCCCTGAAACAGCTCTGACTGGTTTATTAAGTCCCCTAAAGCCCAAAGGTGGGTTTGGATTGTCTTGGAAATTGCTGTGCCTCGAGGAGCCGAAGGGTAGGGTGAATGGTCCAAACCTGGGGGCGTTTGCGATAGACCTGTGAAAGTATCCCCATGACATCAAAATGTTCTGGGTCTTCTAACTCTCTCTTACACGCATCTGGGGCTCAAATCTATTGCTGTGACCCTCCCCCACTCAGGATTGAGCTCAGCCAGCATTTCATACCCACTGGCCCTCTGGGAAATCAATAGCACAAGAGTCATTGAGGGCCAAATTTGGGAATTCCAGCATAGGTCAAGCCACAATGCAGGGTGGATTGATTTAAATCAAAGCTATTTAAATGCCTGATTTTAATCATGATTTAAAGCTGCAAGCTGGTAGCCTTGATTTAAATCATTTATTTTACTCTTGTTCTGCATTTGTACTTTTTAGTTACTTTCCTAAAGACAGGTTGATTCTCATTGGTTGGTAACCATTACAACATACTGATTTACTACTAAATATAACCTTTATACTAAATTTGGTGCTTCTTTTAGTTAACCAGCAGGATATGCTACTTACACCTTCATTTAAGCAAGTACATAGTTTAACTTACATTTACTCTGATTCTTAATTTTTACATTTTTGTTAGTTTAGAAAACAGTGAGTGGTGCATTTCTTTTTTACATGTGATTTGTGCCAAGCTGTATTTGGATGGAGAGTCAACTAAAATGCACAAAAACAGTTTTTGAATTGTTTTAAATAGTTAAATAAAACTGTCTTTAACGTGCTAGATAAACAAGAAAAGTTTATCAGACAGTTTATCGAAACATATTTTATGTTGAAAACTGATTTATTAAACAAAGGAAGGACTTAGTGCATTGAACTGTGGTTTTGGTCACCATGTCCTTCAGAAATTTAGAACTAGTAGATCATGTCCTCTCATGCCTAGTATTTATTCATAGATTGGAAGAAGAAAACAAGTTTTTCTGCTTTTTCAACACCCAGCTCATTTCGTAACTGAATTATCTAGTCATTGAACTGAATTAGTTGGATAAACTGAAATGAAGCAAATTATTCTGCAGGTGCAGAAGAGGCTACTTGTGTCAAAAGCTAGTTTAAGACTACAACAAACTCTGGTTCCGGGTGCTTTGCCTGTGACTTCCACCAGTTCAGTGTTTTGTCTTTCTTTAAAACTTGGCAACAAATATGAACTGCTAATTTTTGTATTTAATTTTAATTACTTTATAGACTCAATAGATTATAGTAAGTTGAGGTCTTAACATAGGTTGTCATTTCAAATTTAACTTTAAATAGGTTTATTTTTAAAATATAAACCTATAGCTAATTTAAATGTTGAAAATCTGATTTAAAGAAAAACAGATTTTTGTTCACCATGCTATGCCAAAGAGGGTGGAAAGGCACATGTGCAGCAGGACAGCGTCTCTGTTGCAAGGCAGAGGGTTTGCAGGTCGCCTGGTATTGGGGTAGCTGGATGGCTCCCATGTGCTGTGAGTTCAAGTCCTGCCCTCAGCAGCTCTCTGTGACTGCTGGGCACATTTTGCAGGGGATTTACTAAGAGTTCTGCCCAGAGAGCACACCTTCTGGCTTAAGAGATGGCATTTCCAAAGGCTCTGGAATCCATCCAGGCGCCATCTGCCTGTCCATCCATCCAAGCGCCCATCTGTCTATCCATGTTCCTGTGCTCCATCTAGGCTTGCTCTGTCTGTCCTAGTGCTGAATGGAAACCTCCATGACCCTTCTCAAACTGTGGCTGGTGACCCAGCTGTTGGTTGGCAGCATGTCCCTGGGCTGTGGCTCCAGGTAGAGAGAGCTCCCCCACCCCCAATACAGTCTGCCCTGGGTCATTGCAGCCCCCATCTCCCCCCTGCATGCATCTCACCCTCCTCCTCCCCTCCCCCAGGTCGTGCGGATGGTGATCCGGCACCATGAGGAGCAGAAGCAGAAGGAGGAGCGAGCCAAGCGGGAGGAGCAGGCCAAGCTGAGGCGCATCGCCTCCTCCATCGCCAAAGAGGTCAAGCAGTTCTGGAGCAACGTGGAGAAGGTGGGTAGGGCGTGCAGCACTAGAGGGAGTGCTCAGGCTGGCTTTGGGCCTGGCCTCCTTCATATAAGAATTGTCACATAACATACAGGCCTCTGTAGCCTGGTATCCGTGCCTCTTCGCTGCCCTAGCTCAGGCTGTTGGGCTTCTCTCTCCCAGCATCCCCTGCTCTCTGTCATTTCAGCTTGGGCATCAGGACTCTCTAGCCTGAGGTCCCTGCCTCTCCGCTGCTCCAGGGTGGGTTTCACTAACACAGCGTCTTGTATCGAGCAGTAGAATGTAGTTGTCAGAGGGGAGATTTCCTTTTGCCCCTCAGCTGGGCCACAGCAGGAAGGTTCTTCAGAAGCGAGTACGACAGACTAACAATATGCTGCCTATTGAGACCTCCCTCTTATCCTTCTCTTTCACTTGGATGTCCCTGCCCACCCCCCGGCCCTCCACTGGCAGGTGGTGCAGTTCAAGCAGCAGTCTCGCCTGGAGGAGAAGAGGAAGAAAGCCCTGGACCTGCAGCTGGACTTCATTGTGGGCCAGACGGAGAAGTACTCCGATCTGCTGACTCAGAGCCTCAACGAGACCTTCCCCATGGCCAGCAAGACTGGCTCCTCCTCCCACATCAGCTCCTCCCACGCCGGCTCCACCGCTTCCAGCCCCCCGCCACCTCCACACCTCACCGACGAAGAAGGTAGGGAACCAAAACACCCCGCGTCCCATTCCCTGCTCACCTTGAGCCAGCCAGTCCTCCCCTAGAGGTTAAAGGTCTTGTGTCCCTTTCCCCTGAGTTGGCCAGTCTCTCCTGCCCTGGGGCTGGATTGAAGATGGCACCCTTTAGAGATGAAAGATTCCATGTCCCATTCCCTGAGCCCTCCAGTCCCATCCCCCCAGGGCCACATCAGCCGGCGCCCCCTACAGGGGAAAGGCACCAGGTTTCACTCTCAGGGCTCCTTAGTCCCAGGGTTCCCCACTTGCCCTGTCAGTGCCCCAGGTGTATGGTTCACCCCCTGCTTCCTCCTCCCACAGATGGGGACTTCCAGCCCCATGAGGAGTCAGACGACGAGGAGACGATTGAGGTGGAGGAGCAGCAGGAAGGGAATGACTCGGAGACGCACCGGCGTGAGATAGAGCTGCTGAAACAGGAGAGTGAGCTGCCCCTGGAGGAGCTGCTGCAGTCCCTGCCCGCCCAGATCCTGGAGAATTCCTGCAGCGCTGCCCCCTCCATCTCCAGCTCCAACAACGAGGAGGAGGAGGCAGCGGGGGAGAGTGAGGAGGAGGTAGAGAAACAATCCAAGATCGTAAAGATGGCGGAGGGGTGGGTCAGACCTGCCAGGGAGGCTAAGGGGATTGGTGATGGGCGAGAGTCTGTGGGGCGGTAGACAGGACACCCCTGACTGAGGCAGCACTTTGCTCAGAGCAAGCACCTCTCTTTGCAGTCCACTGACCTGGAGCAGCAGCTGCACTCAGATACCTTAAGCTGCATGATCTGTGTGTCCCAGCTAGGCCAGGGTAGGAGGGCTTGGGGTGGGAGGGCCTGGCCCCAGCCTCTCCTCCCAGCCCTCTCCTTCATGCCTCCAGCAGGAGAAAGCAAAGTCCGTCATGCAGAGAAACAAAAGGCCGTGGAAGCCTGACAAGGAGGATGAGGAGTTCACGGCCAACGAGGAGGAAGGTAAGCATGGCAAGGGACCTGCTGGAGCAGCTAGGCTCTGGGTGGATGGGAGGGACCTGGCTGCCACTGGTGGCTGATGGGGGTGACAGATTAACAGGGCCTTCTCCCATCCACGTGGTAACACAGCCCCCTTTTTCCTCAGCTGAGGATGAAGAGGAGACGATCGATGCTGAAGAGAAGCTGGAAGGGGACATGGATCACAGGAAGGAACTGGATGACTTGGCCCAGGAAGGTATGGAGGGGGTGGGAGGAGACTGATTCCAGCCATGTAGTGCTGATGTTTGATGTGGCCTGGATCTCTCTCAGGGACACAGGGTCAGTTTCTCTGTCCCACCATCCCCAGGGCTCCTGGCAAACTGTCCCCCAAGTCATGTGATCAGTGTTCAGAGAGCACTTAAACAGGTCTCTGCCTGGCCCCGTAGGCTGGGATTTGGTAGCTGGTGCTCAGAGGAACCTCTCCATTGCAACCCGCAGCCAGGTCCTTCCTGTGCTGGCTGCGTTACAGATTTGGAGAGACATCTAGTCACAGGGCGGGGGTGAGACATGACATGACCCTTGCCCCGTCCCACCCTCTGCGTGTTCCCATGTGCCCCTGACCCTGTCGCTGTCTGGCAGGGGAGCTGCCCATGGAGGAGCTGCTGCAGAGATACGCCGGCGCCTACGCCTCGGACTTTGAGATGGATGAGTCGGATAGCTCCTCGGATGCTTCAGAGCCCAGCACTTCGGAGTACGAGGAGGAGTCAGAGGACGAGGACAGCAGCAGCCAGTCAGGTATGGAGGGATGAGGGGGTGCGGTCTGAGGAGTGGGTGGGTGTCTTAAGGCAGGGCTGATGCTGGCTGGATCTTGCCCCAGACTCTACCGCAGAGGAGGAGAGTGAGGAGGTGAGCCAGGAAGAGGAGGAGGAGGAGGATGCCCCCGCTGAGGAAGCAACGGCGGCGAGCCGGGAGGAAGACTTTGGCGTGGAGTACCTGTTGAAAAGGGACGAGGATCGGGGAGAGGGGGGTAACGACGCAGCCCCCGCCCTGGGGCCCAAGAAGGAGATCACAGACATTGCGGCCACTGCCGAGAGCCTGCAGCCCAAGGGCTACACCCTGGCCACCACCCAGGTAAGCGGGACCGCAGTGGGGAGGGGGTTGGAGGAGGGAAGGCAGCCAGACTAACCTCCTCCCCCCCTTTGCGCAGGTGAAGACGCCCATCCCTTACCTGCTGCGGGGGACCCTGCGGGAGTATCAGCACATCGGCCTGGACTGGCTGGTCACCATGTACGAAAAGAAGCTCAACGGGATCCTGGCGGACGAGATGGGGCTGGGCAAGACCATCCAGACCATCTCCCTGCTGGCTCACCTGGCCTGCGAGAAGGGTGAGGGGGTGGGATGGGGTGGCTCCATTTCTGCTGGGGATTAGATAGACGAGGACAATCCTGCCCCGGGGGGGACGGGCTAGATGGGCCCAGATGCCTGGATTGCAATAGCCACCTGCCTCATTGGTGGCATGTGGAGAGAGGCCCAGGGCTGACAGACCATGGAGATGGAGCTCCCCTCCCCCGGGGCTCGGGGAGGTTCATTGGTGAGGAGGGTGCGTGGCAGAGATTGCCATGCCACTGCCCAGGCTTTGCCCACCTTGGCGCTCCAAGATCCCTGAGCCCGCAGCTTGAGAGCAGTCCTGCTCTGTGTTGATCCCACAGGTAGCTGGGGTCCCCACCTGATCATCGTGCCCACCAGCGTGATGCTGAACTGGGAGATGGAGATCAAGCGCTGGTGCCCCAGTTTCAAGATCCTCACCTACTATGGGGCGCAGAAGGAGCGCAAGCTCAAGCGGCAGGTGAGGAACCAGGGGCCCCCAAGTGCACCCCCCAACTGGGATACAGGACTGCCTCCCCACGGTGGCTGAGGGTTATCCGCTCTCCCTGGCATTGGGGACGAGAGTCATAGAGTATAAGCCAGAAGGGACCACAAGATCTAGTCTGACTTCCATATAGAGCACAAGCCTTCCATATAGAGCACCCAGCACCCGCACACTAATCCAGCCAGCGAAATGTGGCCAATGTATTGACTAGACTGTTGTGTGCCACAGGCAGAATAGGAGGGACCGGTGCACCGGCACCAGCAGGGAAATGATTAGGTGCAAGATCCCCAGATGACCCCAGCAAGCAACGTGCACCCACACGCTGCAGAGGAAGGGGAAGTCTGGTTCCTGCCAGTCTGACCTGGGGGAAAATTCCTTCCCAACCCTACATACAGCGATCAATGAGACCCAGCCCTTGTGAGCAAGAACCAGCACTGGAGAGAGAGACTGCTCGGTGCCACCCGAGTGCCCTGGCCCGCCCTCCCAATGTCCCATTTCCAGCGTGGCCATCCCTGATGCTTCAGAGGAAGGAGATGATAAAAGCCTCACAAAACAGAATACGTGGAGGAAATCCCTTCCTGACCCTGGCTGAAGCCCTGAAGCATGAGCTTTAGGAACATAAGAAATAAATCTGCCCCCTGCCAGCACAAACAACCCCCTCATACAATCGCACGCATACATTTTTCCAGCTTTCTCTTAAAACTAATGAAGATTTTTGCTCCCAGAACTCCTACTGGGGGCTGTTCCAGAACCTCACCCTCCTGATAGTTAGAAGCTGCCTTCTCATTTCCAGCCTGAATTTGTTCATGGCCAATTTATATCCATTTGTTCTTGTGCCAACTTTGTCCTTTAGCTTCAATAGCTCTTTGCCCTCCCTGGTATTTGCACCCCCACACTCCCTGGTGTATTTATAGAGCTCAATCAGATCCCCCTCAGTCTTTGTTTGACTAGACTAAATAAGCCACGCTCTTCCAGTCCCCTCTGGTAGGATCAGCCCTCCGTTTGCCTGGTCATCCTCCTCGCTGTTCTCTGCACCTGTTCCAGCTGGAATTCACCTTTCTGGAACCAGGGGGCCCAGAACTGTGCACAGTATCCCAGGGAGGTCTTCTCAGTACCTTGGACAATGGCATTAATACTTCTCCCTCTCTACCGGAAATGCCTCTCCTGAGGCATCCTAGGATCACATTTGCCTTTGTCACTGCTGCATCACGTTGGTGTCTGATAGTCATCCCGTGATAGACCCCCACAGCCACATCTCTCTCCTCTCTTGCTTCCAACTGATGAGCTTGTAACAGAAATTCTTATTATTAGACTCGAGATGCAGGACCTTGTACTTTTGTCCTGCTGAATTTCATCCCATTTCTGTCACTTTAGTCTTCAAGGTCAGATCTTCCTGTATAATATTTCCAATCCTCTGTATTGACAGTGCCTCCCAGATCTGTATCATTAGCACACTCCTGCTCTATGAGCAGGCAGGCTTCTGTGGGGTCGCATGGGATACTGGCTGGCTCAGGGGCGTCAGGGAATGGACCCGGGGCCTTTCCCCTTTGCGGGCACCAGCTCCAGTCTGGTCCTGGGCTGTGGAACCACCTGGTTTGGGGATGGGAAGGGGATCTGGGTGGCCTATCTTCTCTGGCCCCTCCCAATGTAACCCAGCTCCCCTCCTTAGGGCTGGACCAAGCCCAATGCCTTCCACATCTGCATCACCTCGTACAAGCTGGTGCTGCAGGACCACCAGGCGTTCCGGCGCAAGAACTGGAAGTACCTGATCCTGGATGAGGCCCAGAACATCAAGAACTTCAAATCCCAGCGCTGGCAGTCGCTGCTCAACTTCAACAGGTGGGTGGGGTACCCCCGGCTGAGGAGGGAAGGGGCCCTGTCCTGGCGCGGCCCAGCACGCTCACTGCTCTGCCCTTCCTTTCCCCGTGTCTTCTCCAGTCAGAGGCGGCTGCTACTGACAGGCACCCCCCTGCAGAACAGCCTGATGGAGCTCTGGTCCCTCATGCACTTCCTGATGCCCCACGTCTTCCAGTCGCACCGCGAGTTCAAGGAGTGGTTCTCCAATCCCCTGACAGGCATGATCGAGGGTAGCCAGGAGTACAACGAGAGCCTGGTCAAGCGGCTGCACAAGGTGAGGGTGGGAATTGCTGGGGCTGCAGTGGAAGGGGAGAGGGAGCTGCTGAGGGGTGGGGAGCAGGGGCTGCTAGGAATCAGGCCTGGGGTGGAGTCTGTGAGGGGATGGGGTTGGGAGAGGGGATGGGTCAGGACCGGGACGTAGGTGGTTTGAGCTCGTGCTCGGAGCAGGGGTGACAGGCCTAGTGGTCAGAGGCCAGGCGGCCAGAATCGGGAACCAGTCAGGAAGTCAGTAGGTTGCTCAGACAACTTTCTGTGCCTCCTGCTGGTTTAAATAGTACAGTCGAGCCAATCGGTGGGGGCCGGGCATTGTCGCCAAGCAGGCTCCTCATAGGGGGTGCCTCTGGGAGGGGTCAGAGTTCTGCTAGCCAGTGGTGGCCAGGGTGTGAGGGCAGACTTTCCCCGCTGGGTTGGGCTGGGCGTTTCCAGCTGGCGATCAGGACCGTTGGGGGCGGGGCTGGCTTTCGCACTGATGGCTCTGCCCCACCCCTGGCAGGTGCTGCGGCCCTTCCTCCTGCGGAGGGTGAAGGTGGATGTGGAGAAGCAAATGCCAAAGAAATACGAGCACGTCATCAAGTGCCGGCTGTCCAAGCGCCAGCGCTATCTCTACGACGACTTCATGGCCCAGGCCACGTGAGTGCAGAGGGGACAGGACGCTTGGGTTTATCCCTGGCTCTTGGGGGTGTGGGGTGTCTAATGGGTTAGAGCAGTGGGGGCTGGGAGCCAGCACTCCTGGGTTCTGTCCCCAGCTCTGGGAGGGAGTGGGGCCAGATCCCAACTCAGGTGATTGCATTCTGACTCTCTAACTCCTGCCCGTAGTGTCAGTTGGGTACAGAATCCACCTTCACTTCCTGTCCCAAACTGCTCTGTTGCACTGCAGTGTTAATCAGTCACTGCTCTCTACCCCAGAGGTAGCTGCATTTCAGAATTGACTGAGGGGTCCCTGTGCAGTGTCACGGTGTGGTTACTCGGCTGCTGCGCCGCACCCCAGAAGCGGCCGCATCTCAGCGCTGGGTGGTCGATCCCAGGGTGGCATTGCTGGGTGGTTCTTACCCACCCGCCAGCCCAGAAATGCAGCATATGGTGGCAGCCCAGAGCTCTAGCTGATTCTGCTCTTGGTTTCCTCTCAGCACCAAGGAGACTCTGGCCACAGGGCATTTCATGAGCGTCATCAACATCCTGATGCAGCTGCGGAAGGTGTGCAACCATCCCAACCTCTTCGACCCCCGGCCCATCCACTCGCCCTTCATCACCGAGGGCATCTGCTTCAGCACCGCCTCCCTCGTCCTGTGTGCCCTCAACCAGGATCCCTTTAAGGCAGGTGCCCCCAGCCCTTTAAGGGGGGTTGGAGGGTGGGACACAGGGCTCTAGGGGACTTCAGCCCCTGGACAGGGGCTTGGCTGGCTCGGGGAAGACCGGGGGAAGGGGAGGGAAGAGATGGGACCTTTCTCCTCTAGGGGTCCCGGCCCTGCCAGGGACTGGCTTGCTCAAGGGGGAGGCGGGAATGGGACACAGGCCCTTTCCCCTTCCCGCCTGCCCTCATGTTAGTGTTGCTGCGGGGGGAAGTACCAGGAGCCATGGGGAGGGTTGGTCCTCTCCTAACTGGGCCTGGCCCCTTGCAGCATGTGGACATGGGCATTTTCGACCTCATCAACCTGGAGGGGCGCGTGTCCCGCTACGAGGCCGACACCTTCCTGCCTAAGTGGAAGGTGACAAGGAAGCTGATCGAGGAGATCGCTGAGTCCCCAGACCCCCCGCCCAGGCCCAAGCCTGTCAAGATGAAAGTGAACAGGTACCGCAGCCCCCCAATGGGGAGGGAAGGGGGGTGCCATGGCCATCGGTTGGGGGGATGGGGATCTGAGTGGGGGCACAGGGCTGCCATAGCCCGGGGAGGGGGGATCTCGGGGGAGGTGGAGGAGGCTTCTGCACCCGATGCCAGGAGGGTTCTTTGGGGGGTGGAGGGGGCTGCCATAGCGCAGAGCAGGGGGTTGGAGGGGAGTCCTGGATTTGCGGGGGGGGTCAGCAGGGAGTGGCGAGTTCCCTTCCCCTCCCCCCCTTAAACCTGTCTGTCCCCCCTCCCTGCAGGATGCTGCAGCCGGTGCCAAAGCCAGAGAACCGGACCGTGGTGCTGGTGAACAGCCCTCGCCCCATGGCCCCCTTGCAGAGACCTATGGCTCCTGTGTTGCCAGAGGCCCTGGCCCCCATGCACCCCATGGGCCCAGTTCTCCCGGGGCCCGTTCAGCCTCCCCTGCTCCCTCACCCCATGGCTGTACCCATCTCGCTGCCCCTGCCCCTCTCGCCATCCCCGGTGCCGGTGCCTCCTGCTGCCAGGCTGCAGGGCCCAACGCTAGTGCCTACGCTGAGCCAGAACAACGCCGCTGCCACCGTGCTCCAGGCCCCGGTGTCCGCCCCGCAGGGTAAGGGCCTTGCCCAGTGGGAGCGGTGGGGTGGGGCTGGGTGCCCACTGGGATCCCCTGGAGCCGGGCCCTTTCCTCTGCCTGAGGGCTGAAATGCCCTACTGGGGGTGTGTGGCCAGGATTTCCCTCCCCTCTCCTTTTTGGGGGGCCGGGCCGGGCCAGGTAACACCTCCTTGGGCCCTGCCCCATCTTTCCCAGGGTGGAGGAGCTGGGCTGGTATCCCCGTCTCCCTTCCGTGGGGGCGTGGCTAGGCTGGCTGACTCCTCCCCTCTAACCAGCCCCTCTTTCCTTCCACAGTCCTGCCCACACTGATGCCTGCGGCCCAGCTGGTCCCGAATGCCCCCCAGCCCCCCGTGCTGCCGGCCCCTGGCACCGCTGCTGCTGCTTCCACTCTCAAGCCCGGCCCGGTGCCAGCCCCCGCCGTGCGGCTAGCCACCAACCCCCTGAACCCGGGCGCCATGGGGAGCATGATGAAGCCAGTGACGGTCCATTCCACCACCAGCACCCTGCCTGGCTACAACTTCCCAGCCACCAGCGCTGTGCAGCAGAGGCTGCTGCTCTCCCCGGACATGCAGGCCCGGCTGCCCTGTGAGTACAAGGGATGCTGCAGGGAGTGGGGGGGGGAAGGCAGCGGGTGTCCTAGGAGCTGACCCCGTCTCCTCTCCGCAGCGGGCGAGGTGGTGAGCATCGCACAACTGGCCTCGCTGGCCAACCGGCCCCTGCAGAGCGCCCCAGGCAGCAAGCCCCTCACCTTCCAGATCCAAGGCAACAAGCTGACCCTGACGGGCACCCAGGTGCGGCAGGTCACCATGGCCCAGCCCCGACAGCTGCAAAGTAGGTAAACCCCTCCCCCCCCTGGACCTCTGCTCCCCCCTCCCCTCCTTCCATCCTGGTGAGGGATCTCTGTGTAAACAGCCCCCACACCCCACCCCAGAGGTGGCTGCATCTCATCAGTCCCTGTACACTGTGAGATCCGTCCGCTAAGAGCCCTCTCCCTGCCCCAAACCCTCGCTCCCCTGCTTCCACCATTGCTGTTCTCACTGTCTCTGTGCCCTGGCTGCTTGGCTGGCTCACCTGCTTTCTCTCCTCTTCCCCTCCACTCAGCCAGAGCTCTGCTGAACACTCGTTCTTAGACCAGCCGAGGCAGGGTGGAGGGAGGGGGCACGAGAGACTGCAGCACTTGGGGGAGGAGATGGAAGAGCCATGGGGCCCTGGTGGGTGGAGTAAGAACGGATCTGGGGGAGTGGGGTGCTGGGGAACAGCCGAGGGGCACGGTGAGGAAGAGCAGGGAACCGACAGGCACTGGGTCAAGGGGAGCCATGGGGCACCGGTGGGGTGCTGATTGGGGGCGAGCAGGGCGGCGCTGGTGGGGTGGGCAGCAGTGCACGGAGGGATGCCGGTGGGGTGGGGAGTGGGGAACCGAGGGGCGTTGGTGGGCAAGGAGTGGAGGGGCACCGTAAGGGAGTGCTGGGGGATGGCGGGGCAGACGGCCAGGGTGGGATCCCTCTAAGCTCCAGCCGTCTCTGCCCATGAGGCGCCTGTTGACCCGAGGGAGAGAGCAAAACTCCAAGCCTGACCCTGCTGTAAGGCCCCAATGCCAGCCCGGCCGGGTCGCTGCAGGGGGGCGCACAGGGGATGGAGGGGGCGGGTGTGCTCGGGTGGGGAAGCTCGCCCCTGCCAGCTGTTCATGCTTTCTCCCCTGCAGGGAATGTAGTTCACCTGGTCTCTGCCGGGGGGCAGCACCACATCATCAGCCAGCCGGCCCAGGTGGCTCTCATCCAGGCCATGACCCAGCAGGGCGGGCAGGCGCAGGGCGGGGTGCAGGCCATGTCAGGCCCCCAGCCCACCACCATCCTGCCCGCCCCAGCCTCTGCCACCACGGCAGCCACCACTTCAGCAGCCATCAGCGTCCCCATAGCTGCCACACAAGGTGAGTGTCAGTGGCCTGGGGGCAGATCAGGGCGAGCGGCAGGCCGGATTCCTGGGTTCTAGCCCCAGTTCTGGGAGCGGGGTGGAGCTAGTGGGTTAGGGCAGAAGGGGCTGGGAATTAGGTTTTGTCCCCGGCTCTGGGAAGGGAGTGGGGTCCAGTGGTTTGTGTGTGGGGGAAGATGTCTGCCAGGCTCTAACCCTGCTTTCCTCGCCCCCAGTGCCCTCCTCCATGGTGAACAGCTCTGGTGTGGTGAAGATCGTGGTGCGGCAGGCCCCGCGGGACGGCCTGGTGCCTGCCCCAGGCCTACAGCAGCCTCCACGCCCAGCCACAGCCACCACCCTGCCTAGCCTGCCGGCCGCCCTGATGGCACAGCGAGCCCAGCTCCCCGTGGCACCCATGCCGCCCGTGCGGTTGCCCGCTCAGCCACTAGTTCCGGTGCGGGCACCCACCCCACTGCAGGCCCTGGTGCGACCCATGATCCGGGTGCTGCAGGCGCCAGTGCCCAGCATGGAGCAGTCGGGTAAGCAGGTCGTCTTTGCCTTCCTAGACGGGGCGTTGTGCCCTAGGACTCGCACTAACCCCACTTGGCTTTCCTCTGCAGCTCCAGCACCGGCTCCACCTTCTCCTGCCATGGCTGTCCCTCTCCCCACCCCCCCTGCCACCACCATCGCTGCTGCTGTCTGCCCCGCACTGGCTCCCCGGCCCGCAGCCGCACCCAGCCCAGTGCCCAAGGAGGAACCCGAGACACTAATGCTACGCTCCACCACGCCCACCCCGCCTCCCCCGTCGCCACGGGCCCCACGGCACAGACGGCAGCCCCCTCCCCCGCCCCGGTCCCCCTTCTATCTGGTGAGTGGATGTGCGGGGAGCCTGGGACTGAGCTTGGGGGCAGGGAGGGGCTGGGATAGTCCATGGGGAGGGGGATCTCAGTGCAGTGGGGCAGGGATAGGACTGGACCAGGAGACGGGGAGGAGAAGGATCTGGACCAGCTGGGCGCGGGGGAGGATCTCGGAAGAGGTGGGAGCTGTGCTAGCCCAGACTGGCCGGGATGGAGGGGAGAGGATCTTGGGGGGCGGGGCTGGGATTGGCCCTGGGGGGAGGATCTCAGGTGCAAGGCAGCTCGGGGGGGCGTCCCGTCACCAGCACTGATGTCCGTCCGTCTGTGCGGTCCTGGTGGCAGGAATCACTTGAAGAGAAGCGGAAGAAGCAGAAGGAGGAGCGCCTGGACCGGCTCTTCCGCCTCAACGAGCAGCACTGCAACCTGGCCCCCATCTATGGCACCGAGGTGCTGCGCCTCTGCACCCTCTTCCCACCCGGCCCCCCTCGGGAGCAGGAGGAGGAGGGGCAGGAAGTGGCACCCGAGCTGGATGGCTGGAGGGGGGCCAGCTACAGCCACTGCTACATGGCACAGGTGCATCGGGACCCCCAGCACCTAGAGGCGTATTGGCAGCGGGCCTCAGCCATTGCCCAGGCCATCCTGACCCCCCAGCAGAGGGTTGAGCAGTTGGCAGACATCATTGAGAGGTAACGCCTCCCGGCGGCACGGCTGGGCCCCTCTGTGAGGAACGGGGATCTGTGCAGGTGCCTTGGGGAGCTGGGGTTCGAACTCAGGAGTCCTGGCTCCCAGGCCCATCCTGCCCCATTCCAGGCCTGGGGCTGGAACCCAGCAGCCCTGACTCCCAGGCCCCTTCTCCACCCCACTGTAACCCACCAGATCCCGCTCCCCTCCCAGAGCTGACAATGGTGGAGGCGCGTCCTCCGTCCCCCTGGCCTGCTGCTGTGCCGTGGCTGTTCACACCCTCAGCCATGCCCGTTGTATCTGCAGGTTCATCTTTGCTATGCCTCCCGTGGAGGCGCCTGCCATCACCATTCACACCTCTCACCCGCCCCCGTCACTCCTGCTCCACCAGGCCATCTTCAAGGAGGCGCTGCGGCGGGAGATCTCGCCCCGCGCCAGCGGCCTGCATCGCATCGTCTGCAACATGCGCACCCAGTTCCCCGACCTGCGCCTCATCCAGTACGACTGCGGTATGTGGGTGGGCCGGGCAGTGGGGGCCATGGCTAGCTGGGCCCCTGGCCGATCCAGGGGAGGGGCGGGAAGCAGGGAGGCTGGGCAGAGACACTCTGCTCAGGCATGGGCTGAGGGAGAAACAGAGGCCAGGCTGTTCTTGGTCCCCACCCCTGCCTGGCTGGCCTGGTCACCATCCCCATTCCTTCCTGCAGGGAAGCTCCAGACCCTGGACCTGTTGCTGCGACAGCTGAAGGCCGGGGCGCACCGGGTCCTCATCTTCACCCAGATGACCCGCATGCTGGACGTGCTGGAGCAGTTCCTCAACTACCATGGGCACATCTACCTGCGCCTGGACGGCAGCACCCGCGTGGAGCAGAGACAGGTATCGCCGGCTGCCGCCCTGTCCTTGCGCCCATGTGTCGGGGGGGTTCCCTCAGCAGCCAGGCTAGGGACTCCTCAGAGCCCCCAGGCCTCTCCTGCTATTCATCCTCCCAGAGTTGGGGACAGAACCCAGGAGTCCTGACTCCCAGCCCCGCTGCTGTAACCTCTAGACCCCACCAGCCCCATATCCTGTCTGCTACCCCTCACTGTGGCTTCCCCCCTCCCCCCCCCCGGCAGGCGCTGATGGAGCGTTTCAACGCTGACAAGCGCATCTTCTGCTTCATCCTGTCGACACGCAGCGGAGGCGTGGGGGTGAACCTGACGGGCGCTGACACTGTGGTGTTCTACGACAGCGACTGGAACCCCACCATGGACGCCCAGGCCCAGGACCGCTGCCACCGCATCGGCCAGACCCGGGATGTCCACATCTACAGGTCAGCCACGCGCCCAGTGTCACCTGCTCTGACTCCTCCAGTCCAGCAGAGGGAGCCTGTGCAGTGTGTGTCCCCTCCCCTCCCACTCTGTGTGGCTGACCCTGGCCCAGAGGGTAAGTTGCCTCTCTGCCTCCCCCTGCAGGCTGATCAGCGAGCGGACAGTGGAGGAGAACATCCTGAAGAAGGCCAATCAGAAGAGGATGCTGGGAGACATGGCCATTGAGGGCGGGAACTTCACCACAGCTTACTTCAAACAGGTACCTGGCCCTGCTGCAGCAGTCGCATGCCCTGCTGCATTGCAGCCCCCGCTGACCAGCTCCGTCATGGGCTGGAAGCTGAAACTCCCTGCTGGGTCCCAGGATTAGTGATTCCCAGCACCCCCAACCTACCAGACCCAGCTCCCCTCCCAGAGCTGGGGAGAGAACCCAGGAGTCCTGACTCCCAGCACCCCCTGTTCTAACCCAACAGACCCCACTCCCCGCCCAGAACATAAGAATGGCCATACTGGGTCAGACCAAAGGTCCATCTAGCCCAGTATCCTGTCTTCCGACAGCGGCTAATGCCAGGTGTCCCAGAGGGAATGAACAGAACAGGGAATCATCAAGTGATCCATCCCCTGTTGCCCATTCCTGCTTCTGGAAAACAGAGGCTAGGGACACCATCCCTGCCCATCCTGGCTAATAGCCATTGATGGACCAATCCTCCATTAACTTATCTAGTTCTTTTTTGAACCCTATTACAGTCTTGGCCTTCACAACATCCTCTGGCAAGGAGTTCCACAGATTGACTGTGCATTGTGTGAAAAAATACATCCTTTTGTTTGTTTTAAACCTGATGCCTATTAATTTCATTTGGTGACCCCCTAGTTTTGTGTTATATGAGAGAGTAAATAAGGAAGTGTTATTTACTCCTTCTCCACACCAGTCATGATTTTGTAGATCTCTATCATATCCCCTCTTCGTCGTCTCTTTTCCAAGCTGAAAAGTCCCAGTCTTATTAATCTCTCCTCATATAGCAGCCGTTCATACCCCTAATAATTTTTGTTGCCCTTTTCTGAACCTTTTCCAATTCCAATATATCTTTTTTGAGATGAGGTGACCACATCTGCACACAGTATTCAAGATGTGGGTGTACCATGGATTAATATAGAGGCAATATGATATTTTCTGTCTTATTATCTATCCCTTTCTTAATGATTCACAACGTTCTGTTTGCTTTTTTGACTGTCGCTGCACATTGAGTGGATGTTTTCAGAGAACTATCCACAATGACTCCCAAGATCTCTTTCTTGAATGGTAACAGCAATTTAGACCTCATCATTTTATATGTATGGTTGGGATTGTTTTGCAATGTACATTACTTTGCATTTATCAACACTGAATTTGAGCTGGGGAGAGAACCCAGGATTCCTGACCAATTCCTGATCTCCTTGATCTGAGAGACTCCAATCCCAGAAATCTGGATGAGTACATTGCTCTTGCTCTTACAAAGCCCCTCACTCTAGCAGGTCACAGCTCAGTATAACCTGGGGGTATCTGCCTAACCTGTGTGTGTCTGCCCCTCAGCAAACCATCCGGGAGCTCTTCGAAATGCCCTTGGATGAGCCAGCCAAGAAGGAAGGGGAGGTCCTCACCATGGCACAGGAGGACGAGGAAGATCCCATGGCCAACAAGCAGACCCAGATCCTGGAGCAGGTAAGCCCCACCCAGCCACGGGGAGGGCTGGGTTTCCCTCAGCTCCACCTCCCCACCCACTGAGACAAGTGTGTCTGGCCGGCAGGCGCTGTGCAAGGCCGAGGACCCTGAGGACATCCGGGCGGCCACGCAGGCCAAGGCCGAGCAGGTGGCAGAGCTGGCCGAGTTCAACGAGAACATCCCCCTGGACGCGGACGAGCGGCCCAGCAAGGAGGAGGAGGAGGAAATGTCGAAGGCTGAGCAGGAGATCGCCTCGCTCATGGAGCAGGTGCAGGGCGGGGGCAGATTGGCTAGAAAGAGATCCACCCTGCATCCTGTCACTCCCCTTGCTCCTACCCTGCAGCAGAGCGAACCCTAGTGTATCTCAGCTGGGGGAGCGTTGTACCATTGGAAGGGAGCGGGTGGCTGTGTCCTTGCTGCCACCTGCTGGAGGGAATGAGCCCTGCTCTCGGTGGATGGGTTCAGAATCTCACAAGCTCTTCCAGCAGACCCTGCACTCTGGGTTTAGTCAACCATATGGGCCCACCGTTTCAGGGCCCTTTTATGTGCAATAGGACCCAAGAGACCTGACTCCCAGCCCCCTGCAGCTCTAGTCCAGCAGACCCCACTCCTCTCCCAGAGCTGGGAATAGAACCCAGGAGTCCTGACTTCCCCAATCCCTCTGGTAACTCCTGTTCATCATCTCCTGCCCTTGCAGCTCACCCCCATTGAACGCTATGCCATGAACTTCCTGGAGGCCTCTCTGGAGGACATCAGCCGAGAGGAGCTGAAGCAGGCAGAGGTGAGTGCGACCCCCTTTAGCCCCTTCATCGCTTGGGGCCGGGTGGGGAATCTCATCCTGGCTGGCCAGAGTAGCTTTGTCCACAGCCTTGGCTTCGGCAGCACCTCCAAACCTCAAGCGCGTGGCTCCCCACATGCAACGCAGCTTCGGTGGTGTGGCCGCACAGCAACCATCTCCCAGGCTGTTGTGAGCCCCACTCCCCTGGGCTTATGACCTTTCATGGAGATGACACTGGGGCACCAGCTGGGTGGGAGCCAGGGGTGGCCACGGGGCACTGAGGCATTGTGTAAACCCATCTAGCCAGGTATCCCGTCCTCCCTGCCGTCCCAGATCACATTCCAGGGGCCCATCTAGCCCAGTGTCCTGTCCCCGTTGTCACCCCAGATCACACCCACAGGAGTATCTATCCCCCTGTATTCTGCCCCAGATCACCCCCATGGGACCATCGAGGCACAAACACCCCTTTCATATCCCGCCCTGGAGGAGACCCACAGGACCCTCAAGCCCTGTACCCTGCCCCCTCCCTGCTGCCCTAGCTCAGACCCATGGGCCCATCTAGCCCAATATCCTGCCCTGGATCAGGCCAATGGGCCCATTTGGCCAAGTATCCCTCCCCCTGGCCCAGACCAGATGCTCTGTGGTTGCCTGGCAGATGACCGCTGTCTCTCTCCTTTACAGGAGCAGGTGGAGGCCGCCCGGAAGGACATAGACCAGGCCAAGGATGAGGTGGTGTTCAAGCTGCCCGATGACGAGGACGAGGGTCGGCTCAGCGAGGAAGGCTACATCAAAAAGAGCAAGAAGGCCAAGGTGCCCAGCCGTGTGGGCCCAGAGCGCACTGGCACACGCATGAGTGAGCGACTGCGGGGCACTCGCCTCTCCCTGCGCGAGGCAGATGGAGTGGACACCGAGTCGCCCCAGGCCCGGCTTCCCAGCCTGCGCCACCTGCGGGGCCACCATGCCAGGCTGGAGGCCGAGGAGGCAGAAGACCACCTGTCCCTGGTGGCCCAGCACACACGTGGCGCGGCCATCCGCAGGGACCTGGTGCGGGAGGAGACGCCAGCTCCGATCCGCAAGGCTGCTGCCAAGAGGGAGGAGTCGGGGACCAAGGTCCCAGGGGCTGGTGAGAGGGTGCTGCGGCCCATCCCTCACAGAACAGAGGCCCCCATCATCGGGGAGAGGGTGCTCCGGACCTCTCCACAGAGACCTGAACCCCCTGCCACCGGGGACAAGGTGCTGCGAGGCACCCCCCAGAGAGCTGAGCCCCCAGCCACCATAGAGCGGGTGCTCCGAGCCATCCCTCAGAGAGCAGACACCCCGGTCCCCGGGGACAGGGTGCTACGAGGTGCCCCGCAGCGAGCAGAGCCCCTGGCTGCCATGGAGCGGGTGCTGCGGAGCGCCCCTGTGAGAACAGATGCTCCAGCTCCTGGGGACAGGGTGCCCCGGCCGGCCCCACTCAGACCAGAGGCACCTCCTGCTGGGGAGCAGGATCTGAGACCTGAGGCACCAGCGGCTAGTGCGAAGCTCCTCCAGCCAAGACCTGAGGTAGCACCTGCCGGAGAGGAGACCCCCCAGCCAACGCTCCCAGCTACCGAGATGGGGATGGTCGTGGGGGCGCCGGCCCTGCTAGGGCATGAGAGCACAGCACCCACAGGGGAGCTAGCCTCAAAGAAGCCCTCTGCTGAGCACATGCTGAGGGTGGAACCCCCACCCACTTGGGAAAAGGTGCTGGGTTCCATGGAGCTCGCGACGGGAGCCAAGATGGGGAGCGTGGAGCCATCTTCTGCCTCAGAGAAAGTTCCCCTACCAGCCCCCTGCAGCCTGGAGATCCCAGCCCCCCACAAGCCGGTGCCAAGCCCGGAGACGCCAGCCTCTGGGGAGGAGCCACCTGAAGAAGCCAAGGGATCTTTGGGCAAAGCTGAGGTAGCCAGAGAACTGGCCCAACGCCCAGTGGAGCTGGACAGTGTGGACATGAAGAGGGGAGAGCCAGTCAGGCGTGCCCTGGAGGAGCCGGAGAGCCCGGCACCCGATGGGCCCGCAGCAGAGCTCCCCCTGGAGACGCCTGCCCACTGCGCTGCTAGGATGGGGGTCGACCTGCCTGCTGCTGAGCCTTTCTCCACTACAGAGGGCAAAGGGCCAGGAGAGGTGGAGCCCCAGCCAGCCTGGCCTCTCTTGGGCTCCCTGAACCAGTCCTTGGAGGCTGCCAACTCCCTGCCTCAACTGAAAACGCCGCCCCCCAGCAAGGAGCACAACGGGCTAGAGCAGCCTTCCCCTCTCTCCGACAGCCTGGCCGAGCCCCAGCCCAGGGAGCTGGCACAGGGTGCCACAGAGCCACTGGAGATAGCCATTGGGTGCAGCAGCAGCCTGAAGGAGGTGTCCAAGAGAGGGCTGGGGGACCAGGAAGACAAGCCCAAGCACCCAGACGGAGTGAGTGCAGCCAACACCGCCTCCCTGGGGCTGGGGGAAATCCAGCCAGGGACGACGACCTCCTCGGACAGCCCATCGCCGGCCAAAACACCGCGCCGGCGCACCAGCGCTGATGTGGAGATCCGGCAGAACCACCAGGGCCAGGACGGCCCAGCTGCCAAGGTCTTGCGCAAGCTGCCAGGCCGCCTGGTCACCGTGGTGGAGGAGAAAGAGCTGATCCGACGCCGGCGCAACCGCATCCACAAGCTGGACACCACCGGCAGCACCGTGGTGAGCCCCAGCAGCAGTTCCACCCACAGCATCTCCGAGCTGGAGTTGTCCCCCTCCAGCAAGGAGCTGCCGCTGCTCCGTGACCTGCCCGCCCGCCGCAGGATTGAGCTGGAGAGCCGGGCCGCCAAGGAGAGGGGAGACGAGGGATCTGGGCTGGAGCTGCCCCCCAGCCTGCCCCCGCCGCCCCTCAAGCGTAAACGGGGCCGGCCCCCCAAGAACAAGTCTCCAGAGCAGCCAAGCCATGGGGAAGCACAGCCACCACCCAGCACCCATGTACCCCGCGTCAGGAAGCCAGAGACCAAGACTCGCGAGCCATCCTCACCCAAGACCCTGAAGCAGCCATGCAAGGGGGAGGCACGGCCACCGCCCGGCACCCTGAAGCCACGTGCCCAGAAGCTGGAACCCAAGGCCCCTGAGCCAGCCTCGCCCAGGAGCAAGACTGAGAGCAGTGAGAATGACTCCCCCCTGGAGAAGCGCCGGCGGGGCCGGCCCCCCAAGGCACACTGGGCCCCTGCCACTCCCAGCACTGAGTCACCCCCCAAGCGCAAGCGGGGCCGGCCCCCCAAGAACCCAGCTTCCCCCCGCGTGGAGACAGCAGCCCCCCGCCCTGGCTCAACCTCGGACCGCGACACCTCCACCGAGAAGGAGCCGCCCCCACCTGGCCGCAAGAGGAGGTGGAGAAGGAAGGAAGAGCCTGGCCAGGCCCCCAGTGAGAGCTCGTCGGATGGCGAGGAGGCCCGCCCCCTCACCCGGCTGGCCCGTCTCCGGCAGGAAGAGAAGCTGGAGTCAGGCAGTGAGTGTTCGGCCCTGCTCCCATCCCAGAGCACTGCCCCTAAGCTGGAGCCGGACGGCACCTCGTCAGGGGAGAGCAGCACCTCCGAGCAGACCCCGGCCCGCTCCACCCGCCAGCGCCCTGGCAGCTTGGTGCCACCGCTGGAGCAGGAGCATCAAAGGCGCAAGCGGGGGTGCTTGTCAGAGGGCGGCAAGTCCCCCGGGGCTGCCGGCTCATCGGAGGACGACGGGGGCGGCGAGTCAGAGTCCTCAGCAGAGTTGAGCGGCGAGGAGGGCGAGCGGCGGCCCAAGCGCCGCCGCCGCCACGCAGGCCGAGCCACCGGCAGCAGGAGGCAGCAGTGCCCACGGGGCAGTTCGGCCGACCGCATCCTGCGAAGCGCCGCCGCCACCCCAGCTGGCAACACCCGCTCGGCCACCAGCACCACGCCGGGGGTGGTGGCTGGAGCCCCCACCCCCTCGGCCACCGCTGCTCCTGCCGCCATGGTTACCTCCTCACTAAGTATCAGAGGCCGCAAGCCCAAAACGTGACCACAGCCTGGGAGATGCCAGAGTCGCTTCCCATTGGGATAGATCAGAGCTCACCTACCCACCCACCCCCATCCCCGCCCTTCTCGGGCAGCAGTACAGCCACTCTGGGCTTCCCACATCTCTGCCATCCCCATCTGGACTGTTAAACCACTACTTGAACGCGGGAGGGGCTGGTGGCATAGCTGTCCGGTTCCCCTGGCCCCGACACACGCTTGGCTCTGGGCACAAGCTAACCCAGCTGCAAGCCTCGGCAGCCTGGGGTGACCCTGCTGCTCCGCCCTGGGGAAGGCGCGTCCTGTGAGGGAACAGGGCTCCGCACCGTGGCATCACGGAGCAGGCAGGGCGACAACCAAGGCGGGTGGTGTACGCGGCTCCCCCTGGTTCTCGGCATGGGATTAGCCCAAGGCCCTGGCTGGATTGGCCCAGGCGTTTCACCCCCTTTTTTATTTCTATCCTCTTGCCCAATCCAGGGCTGGTTCAAATCCCCCCTCCTGCCCCCTCCCCCCCAATGGAGGGAGCTCCCCCCCCGTTTTCTAAAAACTGCCCTTTCTTTTTAACTAGCTTGGGTTGGTTTTTAACTGACGCGACCAAATTTGCGGCCTCCCACTCCCACCTGGGGTTTTTCTCGATTTCCTTCCTGCTCTTCCGTGCAGGAGCCAGGGTGTCAGGCTGGGGCAGCCAAATCTGGCCACTGGGGACAGACTGGAACACGGGGTGCAGCGGCCCCCCGACACACAGACACACACAAGAGAAATTGTCCTCTTTTTAATTATGTACATTTCAGACTCACAGCTCCAAGGACTCTTGGGGCTCTGATTGGTTGGACCCCCCCCCCCCAACACACAAGCCCCCCCACCTTTCTCTTTATGTACAGCCCTTGATGTAAAATAGGTTCTTTTGAACATAATCTATGCAAAGGTTATTTTGTATAGGGGAGCACACCATTCCCCCCTCCACGGCAGGACTGGGGGCGGCAGCGGTTCTCTGGGGTTGGGGGGGAGCGTGTGGTTGGGGAGCAGGGGGTGTAGGGACGGGGGGGAGGTGTTCCCATGGAGCTGTCTTTCCTACTGAAGCATGTTCAGAACGTGTACAGAGGTCCGATGTAATCTTTCTTCAGAATAATGCTATGAATAAAGTGTTTAAAAAAAAAAAAAAAAACCCGACAGCACAGCCCCGGCCTCTGCAGTGTGGTTTGTGCCTCCTGCACCCTCCCGTCTCCCATCCACTCTCTCAGCCTTCCCTCGCGGCTATGACTGCCTCATCTGACCTGCCACCGCAGCCTGGCATGCTCACGCACTGGGAGCGAGGGCATTTCCTGCCATTTCAAGGGGCTTGGGCACTGGTGGCACGTCAGTTGTCTCTCCACCCCGCTTCTCTGGTTCAGCAGAGGACTGAAATGCTTTGGGTTAACTAAAGCCATTGGGCTCAACATGGGGAACTGGGTGGGATTTAATGGCCTGTGCTCTACAGTGGGTCAGAGTAGATGCGCTGTGGGGCTCCTTCTGGGCTTTGAATCTGTAAAACAGCCCCATCGGGAGCAGCCCAGGCCACAGTTCCCGGGGGGAACCCTGTATCTGATGGCCAAGCTAGAGCATCTCTTTGAGAAGGGACATAGGGGTGGCCAGACTGGCTCAGAGCCAATGGCCATCTAGCCCAGTATCCCATCTGGCAGGGCCCAGTCCTAGCCGCTTAAGAGGAAGGTGTGAGAACCTCCCACAAATACTCATCCCCTGTATTGCTACAAAGGGCTGTGAATATTGTGTGCTTCATACTGTCTGGCCTAGCTCACTGTAGTGGCTTTTGGAGGTTTTCAGGCTTTAAATGTAAACTACCCTCCTCCCCAGAGATACCACCTGTGGTTCCAATATCAGTCGCACCTTCCTGTGCCCTTGCATGGCACAGCTGGGGGCATGACACATCCCCCTACTGGTAATATGCCATAGCCAGGTAGCTGACACTTCCCTGTGCCTTCGATGGCACTGCTGGGTGCATGACAGCAGCTGCTTGGCTGGGGGGAGGGGAGGAAAGTGGGATTTTTTTATGACCCATCTGGCTGACTCTGAGCCTCTTCCCACTTGGTATGGCCACTCCTTGTGGGGAAAGAGGTTCTCCTCCCTGGGCCGGGGGAGATCAGGGCTCGGGTTTGAGTTGAGCCCAGAACTGGCTGGAATCTAAACCCTTTGAAGGGCAGACCCTGTGCTGGCAAAGGAAAAGCCATGATCCCATGGGGGGAAATGACCCGCAGCGGGAAACAAAGGAACAAGGTGTGTGCCAGGGAGCCAGGATGGATCTCAGAAGAGCAGGGCAGCGTGGGGCCATGGCTCCTTCCAGTGGGGACTCTTTGAAACCTGACTTGTCCATGCCGCCCTAAGGACTTGCTCATGCTGGCTTCTAGGTTACTAACAGCTGCTGCCTTGTTTGAAAAGTTTGTGCAGCAGCATGTGAATACTCTGCTGGCTGCATCGCTCCCTCAGGAAGCTGCTCTCTGTTAGCTTCGCTACTGAGAGATGGGGTGCTGGAGCTCAAAGACCCCCTCAGGATGGGTATGGGGCCTGCCCTGGTGGTACAGCAGGAGCCGTGGGCATCTGGCACATTAATGGCCGGGACAGAGCATGGATCCTGTGACTCCACGCCACCCTCCCTCTGCCCTTACATGGTGCAGCTGGCGGAGTAACAGCTTGGCACATGATGGCTCCTCGTGCCCTTTAGAGTGTTCTCTGTGTGTGTGTGAGATATACATACACACCTCTCCTTATTCCCATAGACATACACACCTCTCCCTATTCCCATATATCGTAGAGCCTGGTGTGTCTGAGCAATCCATATGCCCTCATGCCCACCCTGCACTCTGCCCTGCGCCCCACCCTGATCCCTGTCTACCCTGCACCCCACACACACTGCCTCCAGCCCACCCTGCGCCCCACTCCCAGCCCGCCCCACACGCTGCCCACTCCACGCCCTGCCTGCTCCACACCCAGCCCCTGCACTCTCTGCCTGGCTCACGGTCTCAGCATGGCCTGCATTTTGTGTTTCTAGATCTACACGTGGAGACTTAGCCGTATTCGAACACACAGTATTTGCTTGCAACCCATTTACCAGGCAATCCAGATTGCTCTAACTCAGCAACTTCTCATCTTCTATATTTACTGCTTCCCCCAATCTGTGTGTCATCTGCAAACTTTATCAGTGAGGAGTTTGTTTTGTGCCAGGCTACTCATAAAAATGTTACATAGTGTAGTGCCAAGAACTGATCCCTGTGGGCCCCCCCCCCCTTATATCCCAGACCCCAGGAACTTCTTGCATCAAGAGACAGCCATGTTCCCTTGCTATATTCCAGTCCCCAGGAACCTCCAGCACCAGGATGGCACAGGGTCTGGGCGGGTGTCTGAGGCCGTGAGGTCCCCGCCTGGTTCATCACTACAGTCTCTGCCTCATCCCCTGTGGGTTTCCCAGCGCAGCCGTTCTGCACGTCAAGTGCCATCTCCTCCGCCATGGGGCACCGAGGGCTCCCCCAGGGTGGGACTGGGATCCAAGCCATGGGGGGGCACCTACAGGACAGACATGAACAGTCACATGGCCCTGCCCTGCCCCGCCTGCTCTTCCCTTGGGCAGGGAAATCAGGGTCCCCAGCAGCTCCAGGAGGGGGTGCTGAGCAAAGAGTGATGAAGCAGCCCCCCGGGGCGCCACTCTCCTTTTGGGAGGAGCCCCAGGGCTGGGCTCCCTCGTTCTTTGCAGGGCCCCCATTTGGGGCTGTCTGTGCGTGGCCCCTCCTGGTTTTCCTCAGGGGATTCCCCAGATGCCCAAGGAAGGGAGGGTGGCACCGAATGCCAGGGCACAGCCCAGTCCTGAGCTTCCAGGGACAGCAGCTGCCTCAGCCAGCAAATGCCCCATCCCCCAGTGCCCCTGAGAGANTCTCTGGTTCACAATCAATTCCCCTCCCCAGATCTAATTTCTCTCTCTCTCTCTCCATTTCAAACACCCTCCAACTCACGGGCCATTTCATCTTGAATGGTCCCTTAGCACAGGTGTTAATGGCTTATGCTAAACTATCTGCTCCTCCTGTTTAGCTGTGACTAGGGTTGCCAGGTGTCCAGTTTTCGAAAAGGGCCCCTGGCAGCTCCGGTCAGTACATTTGACCAGGCCATTAAAAGGCCAGCTGGCCGCAGTGGGGCTAAGGCAGGCTCCCTGCCCAGCAGGGCCAGCGCAACCCATTAGGCGACCATTTGGGGGACGCCAGCCGCCCCGGTCGTCGGCGGTATTTTGGGGGCGGGACTTCTGCCGCCTCTGTCGGGGGCGGCATTTCGGGGGCGGGACCTTCCGCCATCTACGGCGGCAAAAAAGCTGGCGGCGCTCCTGCTGCCCAGCTCCACGCGGTTCGCAGGAAGTGGCCAGCATGTCCGGCTCCTAGGCGGAGGAGCGGCCGGGGGGCTCCGTGTGTTGCCCCCACCCTGAGTGCCGTCTCTATAGGTCCCATTAGCTGGGAAGCCATGGTGGGTGCGAATCCAGGGCGCCATGGCTGTGGCCAATGGGAGCTGTGGAGCCGGCACTCAGGGCAGCATGTGGTGCCAGGGGCAGCATGTGGTGCCCCCCATCGCTCCTCCACCTAGGAGCCGGAGGGACATACCGCTGCTTCCTGGGAGCCGCATGTACTTCCTCCATTCCCTGGGAAATGCCAGGGCAGCGCTGGTGGGTCTGCTAAGTGGCCACCTGAGGTCAATGCCTCCCAGAGCCCCCTCAAACTGCAGCTGCCAGAGCCACCCAAAGGCCACACCCCAAACCCCCTCCTGCACCCTAAACCCCTCATCCCCAGCCCCACCCAAGACCTTGCACCCCCAGCCCAGAGCCCCTGCCACAGCCCAGAGCCCCCTCCCTCATTTCTGGCCCCAACCCAGAGCCTGCACCCCCAAGCCCAGAGCCCATACCCCCTCCCACACCCCAACCCCCGTGCCCCAGCCCAGAGCCCCCTCCCACACGCCGAACCCCTCGGCCATACACCCCAGCCCAGAGCACCCTCCTGCAGCCCAAACCCCTCAGGAAGAGGAGCCTCCCCATGGGAGAATTGTCTCACCTGGTGGCAGGGTCCTGGCCTGGGATCCCAGCTGCACCCATCTCCCTCTGCCTGTTTGTCTGCACACCTGTGACTTCCTGGTCCAGGTTTGGCAGTGCCTCTTTAGGGCTGGGCCCAGCCTCTCAGCATGAGCTCATTGCTGGCCGGCTGCCTTGTCCAACACCCCCCCCCACCTTTCCCCTCTGGCCGAGTCCCTGCCAGGTCCCCAGGATACGGTGGACATTCAGGCTGGTTCAGGCAATGGGGAATCCGCCCTCCTGGGTTCTAGCCACAGTGCTAGGCAGGGATCTGTGGGGCTGGTGGGTTAGACCAGAGGATGGCCTGTGAGTCAGGACGCCTGGGTTCCTAGCCTTTCCTCTGTCTCGTAATGCATGTCTCTTCCCCTCTTTGTGGCTCAGTTTCCCCCTTGTTGATGCTGCGTTTCTGTTGAAATCCTGATGCCTCTGGGGCATGTGACAGGAGGGCTGTTTGCCATGGGCTAGGAGCTAGTTTCTGGGGCAGGGGGAGCCATTTGATCAGCTATGGCTGCCTCCTTCCATTAGCTTGGGGGTTTTGCTCTCTCCATGCCTGGCAGCCCTCCCCCTGCCCCCCAGGCAGCAGCAGCAGGACAGGTGAGTCTCTGTGTGTGTCCCTCTGCCTCTCAGCATGTGTCTGTCCAGCAGCCCCAAGGCCGAGCAAATGCGTCATGAGCCACCGCTCCCTCTTCAGGAAGCACTTGGGGCCCAGTGCTGGGGATGATCCACCCTGGGACTGCCTGAGCCAGGGAAATTGCAGAGTCATCTGGTCTTTACTCATTCCTGTGCCCACAGCATTGGCATGGTGCCACCCCCGTAGCCTGGCATGAGACCCCTCCCCCTAGGGTTGCCAACTTTCTAGTCGCACAAAACCAAACACCCTAGCCCCGTCCCTTCTCTGAAGCCCCGCCCCTGCCCCGCCCCTTCTCTGAGGCCCCGCCCCTGCTCACTACATTCCACCTCCCTTGGTGGCTCGCTCTCCCCCACCCTCACTCACTTTTACTGGGCTGGGGCAGGGGTTGGGGTGCGGGAGGGGGTGAGAGCTCTTACTGGGGGGGCAGGCTCCGGGGTGGGGCCAGAAATGATGGGGTTCAGGGTGTAGGAGGGGGCTCCGGGCTGGGGCAGGGAGTTGGGGGGTGAGAGCTCTGGGCTGGGAGTGCTGGCTCTGGGCTGGGGATGATGGGTTTGGAGTGCAGGAGGGGGCTCTGGGTTTGGGGGGGGGGCTCAAGGCTGGGTCACTGGCTTACCGCGGGCGGCTCCTGGTCAGTGGCGCAGCGGGGGGGGCTAAGGCAGACTGCCTGCCTGTCCTGGCACCCAGTGGCGCTGGAACATTTTTAGTAGTGGGGGTGCTGAAAGCCAGCCCCCTTACCTATCTGCTGCCCCCCCCGAGGCCGGGAACAGGGCTGTGTCTCCAGGAGGGGGGGACCCGGACAGGGGTAAGGGGGCCGAGGCCACAGCTGGGGGAGGGCGTGGGGCCAGGAGCGGAGCCCTGGGCGTGGCCGGCAGCCAGGACCCCATGTGCAGGGCCAAAAACAGAGCCCCAGCCGTGGGGCCAGTCTGAGTCATGAGGCGAACTGAGGCGGCCGCCTCAGGTGCCAGACTGGGGGGGGCGCCACTAAGACCCAGAATGTAGAAAATTGTGTCTGCTGCATATGTATTCTCTCTGCTCTAGATGCACAGAGATGGTGGAGTGCTGTGCTGGAGGAAAGAGGGCACAAGAGACATAACAGGCAGGCAGGAGAAAAGGTGAGAGGGAATAACAGAAAGCAGCAGGAGCTGCAGGGAGAGAGAGGTAGGGTGACCAGATGAGAGGAAGAAAATATCGGGACACATGTGGTGGGGTGCCGGTGGAGCAAAAAAAAAAAAAGGGAAAGCCGCGAAATATCGGGACGAATTGCGTCCTGACCAAACATCGGTCGGGATGCGGGACAAACGCCTAAATATCGGGACAGTCCCGATTTTATCGGGACATCTGGTCACCCTAGAGAGAGGAGGAGGAGCCTCTTATGTACCTCTCTAGCACCCCCAGGAGCCTGGACTGATTAACACCAGCTTCTCAGGGAGCTTCCTGTTTCCTGCTGCTTCCCTGAACCCACTTGAGGAGAACAGGCAGTCAACTGAAGTATAGGAGCCAGTTAGGCCCTTAAGACGCTGATATCTTCCCTCACTCGGGCCCGGCTACCAACCTGCTTATTTGTCCCCTTCAATTGAGTGTTGAGAGCCACTCTAGCTGGCACAGAACAGCAGTCATGAGTGAAAGAAGAAAACGCCCCTCGGGGGCAGCATTCAGAAAAAGAAAGAAAGCCTATCTAAGCAGGAAGGCGCTCTCCTGAGATACATAGACACAAATGTTCACGGTGAGCCTTCCGGCACCAGTGAGGATGTGAGTGGTGAGGAGATGCCTGATCTTCCAGTTAGTCAGAGTGCAGGTGACCTGGTAGCTACTGCAGCACCCATATCTCCATCTCAAATGGATGTAACCTGTAACATTCCTGAAGAAAAGTGTAGATCAGAGAAGAGTGTGGTGGAGCTGCAAGAAACAGCTGCTGCTGAGTTTAGTTCCTTAAGTCTAGATGATCCAGGACTGTGGACCCACTTGAACAGTAGCCTGAGGGACTTCCTTGTACTGCATGGGCCACAGCAAGTGAAAAACTTCATGTTCCCCAAAGACAATGAAAATAGAAGTTTCCATCCAACACATTACTGGCATGAAATCCCCAATGGTGACAAAGTGGAGAGGCCATGGCTTATGTACTCAAAAACCCAGAATGCTGCATACTGTTTTTGTTGCAAACTCTTCCAGTCTAATGTTCCAGCCACATTGGGTTCTACAGGAACAAAGGACTGGAAAAATCTGGCTAGAAATCTGGCATGCCATGAGAAGGCAGCAAATCACCAGAGAGCATTCCATAGGTGGAAAGAGCTTGAGATGAGACTAAGGTTAAAGGCCACCATAGATGATCAGCATCAAGAGAAGATTGCATCAGAGTCTCTTTACTGGCAAAATGTTCTGAAAAGGCTCATTGCCATTGTGAGAATGCTTGCTACCCAAAACCTAGCACTGCGTGGCACTTCAGATCAGCTGTATGTGCCAAACAATGGAAACTTCCTTAAAATTGTGGAGCTGATGGCTGAGTTTGATGCTGTACTCCAGGAGCATCTAAGAAGAGTCACCACCCAAGAAATGTACACACACCACTACCTTGGAAAAACAATTCAAAATGAGATCATACAGTTACTGGCAACAAAAGTCAAACAGAAGATTGTGGCAGATCTGAAGTCAGCAAGATATTACTCTGTTATTCTGGACTGCACACCTGACATCAGCCATACGGAACAAATGACTTTAATGGTGCGTTTTGTAACAACAACAGAACCTAGTGAAAATGTCCCTGCAATGGTGACTGTCAGAGAGCATTTTCTAGAATTTATTGACATTGATGATACTACAGGAGCTGGTATGACAAATGTGCTTCTTAAAAAGCTGGAAGATACGGGAATTGCGATAGCTGACATGAGAGGTCAGGGCTACGATAATGGTGCCAACATGAGAGGAAAGAACAGAGGAGTGCAGACACGGATCCGAGAGTTAAACCCTTGAGCTTTTTTTGTCCCATGCAGTTCTCATTCATTGAACTTGGTGGTCAGTGATGCAGCATCAGCTTCTAGTGAGGCTGCTGAATTTTTTAATGTAATTCAAAGCATCTATGTATTTTTCTCTGCATCAACTCATCGATGGCAAATTTTGAAGCAACATCTGGGAACATCCTCTCTGACACTGAAACCACTGAGTGCCACATGATGGGAAAGTCGAGTGGAGGCGATAAAGCCTATCAAACACCAAATTGGGAAGATAGATGATGCCATAGTTGCCATTATGGAGGATAATGCTATGACAGGAACTGTTCTTGGGAGAACAGTGGCAGAGGGAAATGGAATCACCAGAAACATACATAACTTCACATTTCTGTGTGGCTTAGTGTTGTGGCATGACATACTGTTTGAAATAAATGTTGTAAGCAAGAGACTCCAAGGTGTTGACCTTGATATATCTGGAGCAATGGAACAACTGGACAAACCAAAGTCATACCTACAGTGTTACCGGTCAGATGAGGGATTTCAAAACGTTCTGAAGAGTGCACAGAAGTTGGCAGAGGAACTTCACACTGAAGCTATTTTCCCACCCATTCAAGAATACAAGAGTCACCGAAGAAGACATTTTGATTACGAGGCACGGGATAATCCCATAAGAGACCCCAAACAAGAATTAAAAGTTGAATTCTTTAACCAGGTGCTAGATTGTCAATACAGTCAGTTGAAGAACGTTTCATGCAGCTCAAGGAACACAGCAGTATATTTGGGATGTTGTATGATATTCCAAAACTCCTCCCTATACCTGAAGAAGACCTACACCAGCAATGCAGGGCACTAGAGACAGTGCTGACATATGATGACATGTGCAATATTGATGCGAGTGATTTAGGTGATGAACTGAAAGCCCTTTCAAGATACATTTCAGCAGGATCAACTCCAAAGGCAGTTCTGGAATATATGTGCCCAAATAAGATGACCACCCTCTTTTCAAATGCTTTTGTTGCTCTGCGCATAGGAGCTTCACTTCCTGTAACAGTTGCCAGTGGAGAACGCAGCTTCTCCAAGCTGAAGTTAATAAAAACACATCTACGCTCCACAACGACACAGGAGAGGCTGGTCGGCCTTGCAACCATCTCAACAGAGCATGAGCTGGCCCAGACTGTGGACCTTCAGCAGGAAGCAGTTCAAATCTTTGCAACCAAGAACGCACAGAAAGCACCACTTTGATTATTCAAACAGATAAAAATGCCAGTGTTTACTATGCAGACAAGAAAAGTTACATTTGCTGTTTGGCGTTTGAAAGTTAAGTGTTACTTAAAATTTTTGAGCAAGGCATTTTACGTTGTTAGTTCTCCTTTATTGGGGTAGGTAGCAGAGCAGTACCATGAGAGGAGTAGAACAGGAAGAAGGCAGAATTGAGACCTTTCAAAGTTTTGGCCCAAGCAAGGGGGCATGGGGGCGTCATTTGAGCTCCCCGCCTCAGGTTCCAAAATGTTGTGG
Source organism: Platysternon megacephalum (assembly GCA_003942145.1). NCBI lineage: Eukaryota > Metazoa > Chordata > Testudines > Platysternidae > Platysternon > Platysternon megacephalum. The sequence continues at coordinate 349,312 of QXTE01000363.1, read as the reverse complement.
GCTGGCCAGGGTCCCTTTTCCACCGGGTGTTCCAGTCGTAAACCGGGCACCTGGTCACCCTACCCTCGAACATACGTTGTGTGTGTTCGTCGCACGTGTTGGTGTCACTAGGCATAACAGTCCTGCTCTAGGCCTAAAATGAACCAAAGTCCCTCCATGTTTAAACTCTAATCAACCCCAAAAGCCAGCTGCAGAAATTGAAATGGGTAACAGCCAGTTATCAGTTGCAACACCGCTCATACCGTCAACAAGCGGTAATAATGAGGCCTGCAGGTTTCTGGCTGAGGGGAAGATAACAGTTCAAAGGGATAGGGACAAGATAGTAAATCCAAGAAAAGTTACTAACGAACTAGCCTTGTAGCTGCCAAGATGATTTAATTGCTTAAATGTATTTGCTACCTGCTTGATGTAACTGCTATAAGGGAAGGGAGGGGGAGAGGGGGAGGGAAGAGCTTAGCTAGAGTAAAGTATAAAAAGAGAAAAACTGTTTATGTCTGTGTGCTTGATCTGAGACGTGCCAGTCTCCTTGCACCGCTTTGAGATCTCAAATAAACTTTGTTTGCTTCTCCACCCTGGTGTGTTCATTGGCGCGAAGCACACCGGGCAACGAACCCCGCTGTTGCTGTCCTCGGGCACCCTGTGCCGGCAACACACGGGTCAGATTCTCTACCCTGTGCTCCAGGGGGCTTCGGGCATGGGGGCCTGATGGGCCCCTCTGGCCTCGGGGAACCTGGGCCTGGCCGGGGACAGGATGCGCCCAGGGCAGCCCCCCACCACGGTGCCCCCGGCCCCGACCCAGCCGCCCGAGGGCCCGTGTCACAAGGGTCACTGGGGGCTGGGCCGTCACGTGACCTGGGGGCACCACGGGGTCAGCGTTTGCCATGTGACACCCCAGGGCAGCGGTCAGGTCACGTGACCAGGCTGCAGTGGTGACCCCCCACCCTTGGCATGAGGGCCCCTAACCCTGCCTCTGGGGTCAGAGGTCACCTGACTGACCCCATGTTAACCCAGGAAGCTATCCATTTAAGAGCTCCTTCTCTTCCCCTATTGGCTGGCCCGCTCCCCTCGCTTTGCTCCTGATTGGTTGGCTATTTGGGAAAACCGCTCCTCCTCCCCGTCTGATTGGCTGACTGGTTCGTCAATCACAGTGCGGCGCTACATCCCCATTTCTGATTGGCTACCAGAGCCGTCACTCATCTTCAAACTCCTCCCTCGCCTTCTGTTTGGCCACGCTCCCCGCTGCTCACTCACCGAGGCCCAGCCCCGGAGCTCGATTGGTCAATCAGGCTGCCGCTCCATTCCCCGAGCCCGCCCCTCATTTGCTCCCTGCCAGTGCCCGTGGATTGTCCTGCCTTCTTGGCGCGTGGGCAGCCAGTCTGCTCCGGAAGTGGGCACGGCGCGCGGCCCAATCGAAATCGCGCGGCCTGGAACTGAGGTGCTGTGCGCGTGGGGAGCTCTGGCGTGGGGGAGCTGGGAGGAGGTGAGTGGTATCTGGGGGGAGGGGCTGGAGGAGGGGGGAAGCTGGGGGGAGGTGAGTGGTATCTGGGGGGAGGGGCTGGAGGAGGGGGGAAGCTGGGGGGAGGTGAGTGGTATCTGGGGGCGAGGGTTGGTTGGCTGAGGGGGGAGCTGGGGGAGGGGCTGGAGGAGGGGGGAGCTGGGGGGAGGTGAGTGGTATATGGGGGCGAGGGTTGGTTGGCTGAGGGGGGAGCTGGGGGAGGGGCTGGAGGAGGGAGGAGCTGGGGGGAGGTGAGTGGTATATGGGGGCGAGGGTTGGTTGGCTGAGGGGGGAGATGGGGGGAGGGGCTGGAGGAGGGGGAAGTTGGGGGGGAGGTGAGTGGTATCTGGGGGCGAGGGTTGGTTGGCTGAGGAGGGGCTGGAGGAGGGGGGAGCTGTGGGAAGGTGAGTGGTATCTGGGAATAGGGTTGATTGGTGCGGGGGAGCTGGAGGTAGATTGTCTGGATGGGGGAAGGGGGTGGTTAGGGAACGAGGGGGGGATCTAGGGGTGGGGCTCTAATGCTTGGGGAGGGGGAAGTGCAGATAGAGATGAGTCGCTGCCCCCTCCCCACTTGGTGTCTGTCTCTCCCCTCCCCCAGCTGGCCCGCAGGTCTGTGAGCTTAGTTCCAGGAGAAGCTGACTAGCATGACCCAGGACATGGGGCTTGAGGACAAACTGCCTGACTTGGGTGGCAGGAGGGAGTTGGACCATAAAGATAACGACAGCGGCAGCAGCTGGGCCAGCAGCATCTCGGAGGTGGCGCTGTCCTCCAGCGGCGAGGAGTTGCTGCAGAGCCGCAGCCAGCCTGCCAGCCGCAGGATCGAGGTGGAGAGCGAAGACGAAGCTTCTGAGCCAGAGCTGGCCCTCAGCCTGTCCCCAGTGCCCCTCAAGCCTAAACGGGGCCGGCCCCCCAAGAACAAGTCTGTGGAGCAGCCAAGCCAGGGGAAGGTGCAACCCCCAGCCGGCACCCCCAAGTCCCATGCCAGGAAGCCAGAGACCAAGGCTGCTGAGCCCTCCTCACCCAGGAGCAAGAAGATCCGTGAGAATGACTCTCCCCTGGAGAAGCGCAAGCGGGGCCGGCCTCCCAAGGCGCACCGTGTCCCAATCGCCCCCAGTGCTGAGTCTCCCCGCAAGCCGGGCCGACCTCCCAAGGCACGGTGGTCTCCGGTCGCCCGCAGTGCTGAGTCACCCCGCAAGCGGGGCCGGCCTCCCAAGGCACAGTATTCCCCAGTCGCCCCCAGCGCTGAGTCGCCCCGCAAGCCGGGCCGACCTCCCAAGGCACGGTGGTCTCCGGTCCCCCCCAGCGCTGAGTCACCCCGCAAGCGGGGCCGGCCTCCCAAGGCACAGTGTTCCCCAGTCATCCCCAGCACTGAGTTGCCCCGCAAGCGGGGTCGGCCTCCCAAGATCAAGTCTCTGGAGCAGCTGAGCCAGGGGGAGGCGCAGTTGCCATCCGGCACTCCTAAATCCCACATCAGGAAGCTGGAGACGAAGGCCCCTGAATTGTTCTCACCCGGGAGCAAGACAGACAGCCGTGAGAGCAACTCCCGCCTTGAGAAGCGCAAGCAAGGCCGACCTTCCAAGGTGCGCGGTGCCCTGGTCATCCCCCATACTGATTTGCCCCGTGAGTGGCACCAGCCCTCCAAAAACAAGTCTCCAGAAATCAACAAGGGGGATGTGCAGCCACCACCCGGTGTCCCCACGTCCCATGTCATGAAGCTGGAGACCAAGGTGCCTGAACTCTCCTCACCAAGGAGCAGGACCTCAGAACTGCCAGGAGAGGGGGAAGCACAGCCTTCACCCAGCACCCCAAAGCCACATGCCCAGAAGCCAGGATCCAGTGCCCCTGAGCCAGCCTCGTCCAGGAGCAAGACAGTAAGCAGTGAGCAGCCTCTGGAGAAACGCCGGCGGGGCCGGCCCCCCAAGGAGCCCTGGACCCCGGCTGTCCCCACTGCTGAATCACCCTCCAAGCGCAAGCGGGGCAGGCCCTCCAAGAGCCCAGCTTTGCCCCACATGGAGGTGGCAGTCCTGTGCTCCGGGTCAGCCTCAGACCGTGACACCTCTGCTGAGAACGAGCCACCTCCTCCTGGCCGCAAGAGGAGGCGGCGGTGGTGGAGGAAGGAGGAGCCTGTCCTGGCCGGCAGCGAGAGCTCGTTGGATAGTGAGGATGGGGTGGCCCCGCTCTGGCAGAAAGAAAAGCCAGACTTGGGCAGTGAGACCTCGGCCCTGCTCCCACCCCAGAATGCCGCCCCTGAAGCAGAGCCAGATGGCAACTCATTGGGGGAAAGCGGTGCCTCTGAACACCCCCCAGCCCGCTCCACCCGTAGCACAGCAGCAGTTGGCAGTAGCAAAACGGGGCCCATCAGTGGCTCACTCAGAATGTAGAAAAGGAGAAGAAAGGAACAGGTCTAAAAAGAAAAGAGCGCAGCCTTTAAATCTTCAAATTCCCACACCACTGTCTGATGAGGACGGTTTAACTCAAAGGCTTCGGTGTTCATGGTCTGCTCCTTTCTCTCCTCACTCAACTCAGGGTGCTGAACTTGGTGCTGTTGCCTGTGCTTTGGAATGCTCCACTGGTTTCCTTGTACCCTTGCTTTCGCTTTCCAATTCTGCATGGCTATGTAATGCCTCCACCGAATTCCAGCCTTTCTAATAAACCTGCCCCATATCTTGCCTCTCTCCTTTCCTACATTGCTTCCCTCGTTTCATCCTCTCCCGTTGTTCTAAAGGTTTCCTAGATTCCAAGGCCAGAAGAGACCATTATGATCCTTCTAGTCTGACCTCCTGCCCTGGCCATAGACTTTCCCCTCCCATCTCTTATAAATTGCTTTTCCTTCTGTATTCTACGCTCTCCTCCTAGAATTTTCTCTTACATTTTTTTTTGGTGCTTGCGTTCTTCGTCATTTTATTTTTGTGTCGCCCACCTCGCCCTTCTCATTTCATTACTTGATTTGTTTAAAAGGTACTCTGTTCTTACCAGAGTCACTGGTAAATTCCTAAACCTTGAAATGCAGCCTCCTTGTCGGGAATCAGACCCCAGTCTGCTGCAGGAGGGTGTGTGATATTCACCATTATGCTAATGAAGAAAGCTGTATGGCTCCATTTCATTATGAAAATCTTATCGCTAATTCTTGCTAAACCAAGTGCTCAAGGGGTGACAAGGAAGTGATGGGCTCTTTCCATAAAATTGTCAGCATGTCTGTTTTAGCAATCAGTCTTGCAGAGACCGTACCTGATTTGTAGGCTCTGCAGAGGTAGATTGCTGTTGTCAGAAGCAATAAAACAGGTGCAGGCAAAGAAGGAATTATCATAGGACTCACTCTTAAAATCTTACAAACCAAAATAGAGAGCCACCTTTCTTATGTAAAAAGGGAATGGGGCACTAATATGACTGGTGCCAGAGCAAATTTTGAAAATTTGATTTATTTGGTCCATGATGTTCCCTCAGGAGGATAGCAAGGGACTGATAAAACCAGGCAAAGATTGGAGAGAGTAGGTTTGTAGCCAGAGATAAGAAATGATGTGAAATAATACTGTGACGATTGTTTGATCTGTGTGCAAAAGTAATAAGAACAGTGCTCCCCTTAAAGCTCATCAAAATTCAGGGCCATGGTCTACTTTGCAGATTCATTTTGTGGGACTGTTACCTGCAAGTTAAAAAGGAAATAAATATTTTTTGCTTCAGCAACGGCTCGTGTGTTGTAGTCAAGGTATTCTCCTATTGGGCCCTACTGGCAAAATTGAAATCAGATCGAGGAACTAATTTTACAGGAAAAAAATATTACAAAATTGTCTTTTGGTGTTGGGGACAAAACAAAAGTTCCACATTCCATACTGTGCTCAGGACAGGTAGAAAGGGTGAACAGAATAGTCAAACTGATGTTGAGAAAGTTTCTCCCTAAAGGGAAGAGACCAGGACAGTCTCATTCCATTACTTCACATGGCAACCGGGCTGCTTTGCTAGTGCAAGAAATTGCATTTTGTTTGAGGTAATGACGCATGGAGAAATGAGACTTTCAAAACATCTATGAAAAACTAATGATGCACGGGATTGAGGGAATAAAAATTGATGTTTCGTGCAAAAATTTCAAAGACTACCTTAAACAAGCACATGTGTACATAGCTAACGAATTGGAAATAGCAAAGTGAAAAGCAAAAGTGTATTTTGACAAAGAGATAAAGGAAAATGACTGGAAAGTGGGAGACCAGGTCATGCTTCTGTTATGCTTATTGGAGCATAATTTATATAATAAATGGCATTCTCCCCATTGAACTGTGGGTAAATTAAACGCCTCTATGTGTAATCGGGTTACTGGAAATAAGAGAAATGTGTATAAAGTTTAGCATGCTACCCAACTTCAGCTGTTTTAGAGGTGTCGCCCAGACCAAAGACACCGAGATATCGGTGCACAGTGAAGAAACCCCCAGGCATCGGAAGGGAAAAGATAAGCCTACAGGTGACAGATGAGCCAATTACTCATGTATTACCTACTATGTAAGAACAACTGAGTATTCAGTTGGCTATAGAGATGTTACAGTGCCCTAAGGTTGGACTGTGCTTGCTTACTGGTCTAACTGCTATTTCAGTCCCTGGTGCTTTGCTTAATAATGTGCAGTTTATGCATATATCTGTTGTTTTAAATCTTTCTTTCTCAATGGAATATTGCTGAATTTGTCCACTGTGTAAAAACAAATGTATTGTTGCTGTACGCATCTTTGTTATTAGACTTAATAGCATTTTATCAGGGACAAGTGCAAAATCTGGGAGCTGCTCAAAAAACTATTACATAGTCTGGTATCTTTCAAAATAGGCAACTCTGAAGTTTTGATGGAATTGTTGGTTCCATTTTAGGATTATTTGGATCAGGGATGTCTTTTTCGAACAGGCGAGATTTAGAAAATATAAAAAGACGCATTAACTATTTCAAGTACCAGGCAGTGGAAACAGTTTCTAAACCTATAATATGGCATTAATGGCCTAACTACTGAGGAAAGGTATAGTGTGTGTGTGTATAATAAGCATGACATTGCTAAACTGTTCAGCTGGACACCAAAATTAATGAATTAATTATAAATAATAACAGGAAAGAAAAGGAACATGGCATAGGTAAGGAGATTATTTGCACAATTTACGGAAGTTGTGTTAACTGCCATAACCAGTTTGTCAAGTGATGTTGAAATTGATAAAATCAGGAAATTTATCCATGACAAACAATTAGCTAAATGGTCTTTCCCTCAGTGTATCTCAAAGGCTCTTGTAAACCAGCAATGTCTCAAATCCTGCAAACAGATTCCCTTGAGCACAATTTTTTAATTTGGAGTCAGTGACACCTCATCATAACAGAGGTACTTGTTGATCTAAACAGTCTTGGCTTCCATTGTCCGAATCTTAGTGCTGCCATGTTTAATAAATTGGCATTTGTCCAGTCACTTGATTACCTAGAAGAAGACATCTACATCTACGACGAGTGTCTGGCTGTACCACAGCTACTGGTATTTCATTCAGCAGTACAAACCTGGAGCCCACCACAAAGGCCTGCTGCCTTTGACATCATAACTCCTGTCCGTGGCCCTGCCAGCCTGACACGGCTCAACAAGATGCTACAGCCTCTTGTCCTGCAAAGCTCATCCAGTGGTGACGACCAGCAGTTAGGGCGACCTAGGCTCTGGAGAGATGGTATTGCATAGTAACCAGTTTAAAAAAAAAATGTATAGAGACTTCGCTTGTGATATCACCACTCCAACTTTGTTTGACCCACAGTGTTGCAAGCCAAACCATAATGTGTAGGTCGGAACAGGCATCAATTAATCCATTATCCACCGTGAACCCCATCACCAGGATGAAGTTAAAAAATACCAGTTGTTTAATCTACACATTGATCCACTAACCTCAAATGTAAAAACATCATTGGACTGAAGAGATATGCATCTTACTCAGATTAGCGATGTCATGCACAAAGCAGAAAAGGCTCTACATAATCACAGGCATGATGGTGACTTAGAAATACTTATGTCTAATGCTTGGATAGAGATTACTCTTAAGGCTTTAATTGTATTGATTTTGTGTGTGTCAGTTTTGTTTTGTCATGTGTTTTGCTAAAACAGCCTAAATTTAATTTAAATGCTTTCACATCAGCTACATGTTTTTTTCCCCAGGGTGTCACCCTGTTGCTATAATCTGGGGAGGGGGAGCTATTAGCCAATATCATATGTTTCTGACGGTTTTGTATTTTCTGCACTTACGCTAAGTTCTGTAACTATGAAGCAGACTCCTAGCATGCTTTGTGTTCATGCTAAGCTTACAGTTGTTGACTTGTGATCCCTGAGCTGATTTTGAAAGGTCCATATTTAAAAAGAAACTATTTTCTCTTTGCTAGGAATGGCTTGCTTACGGTCTCAATCTGGTGGGGTGTTTGGAAAATTAGTTAAAAGCTGGTCAGACCAACTCCATACACCAGGATGACAGAATAGTGGAATCATGTCTACTTATGGTGTTTCTCCACTTACTGTTTCTTACATCTTCACCTGTGATGCTTCTGGTGGTCTCCATGAGGTTGTGAGCATGTGCAAGGCAGGGAACCATTTTGCTGTTTCCTTTTCAGTTGAGTATTAATTAGTCTTCAGATCTGTGTGAGACCCACCAATGTCAGTTGGGTGTGATAAATTTTACGTAGCTGCGTGAGTACCGTGATCAGCGACTTGTGCACTCTAAATTAATCAAAGACTATGGAGTGAGCTGTATATAACTTCTGGTATTTGTAAGTGTAGGAACTGTCAAACAAGATGTATGTTCTGTTAAGGTTTGCCAAATAACAGTGTACAAAATACAGGGTATAAAGTGACAGGAGTGATTGGTGCAGGTGTCTTGGGTGAAGATGTCGGTAAACCTTGAAAAACAGGTGGGGAAAGTAGATAAGAATAGGGAAATTAGGTCTTTGATGTGGGGGGGTTTCTGCCTGTTGAAAACGCAGGATATAAATGTCAGCTAAGCTCATGATTTTGGAACAGATTGAAAACTGCTGTGAGCCTGTATCCCCAGCTGGTACAGTGCTAACCTTTGCTTTTCTGTATTGTGCTGGTCTATCTTTGCTTAATAAACTGACCGAGCATGGTTAGCTGATGCGCCATTGATCAGTAATTTAAATTGACTCCTCAGTGTTTTGTATAAGGGAACACAGCATTTCCCCCCTCCGCAGCAGGACTGGGGGCAGCAGCCATTCTCTGGGAGGGGGCAGGGAGTATGTGGTTGGGGAGCTGGGAGATCAGGGGCCTTGGGGGAGGAGGTGTTCCCATGGAGCTGTCTTTCCCACTGAAGCATGTTCAGAATGTGTACAGAGGGCTGATGTAAACTCTCTTCAGAATAATGCTATGAATAAAGTGTTTTTTAAAAATATAGAGGAAAAACTATCAGCACATCCTCTGCAGTGAGTTGTGTGCCTCTGTTCTCCCATTCCTTCAAGGCAATGCCCATCTCCTCCGACCTCCTTCCTCTGCACCATGGGATGCTCACCTGCTGGGGTCATCTGGGCATCTCTCACCTCAGCAGTTCCCTCCCATTGCCACATCCTCAGGCTGGCAGCTTGGTCCCCCCTGTTCTCTGCCTGTCTCTCACAACAGGGCTGAAATTATTTGATCTAACAGAAGTCATTGGGCTCAACACAGCAAGAAGTGGGTGGCACTTGTAAGAAATACAGGGTATAAAATAAACCTTGGTTAAGCAACTGCTTATCTGATTACCTGTCTCACCTTTCTTAGGGTTCTTTTCATGTTGATTGCTTAACTAAAGAAAAGGTCATGGGAGTTTAATCGGATTAAATATCCTTAGCAACAACTACGAGTTTAGGACATAAGAAGACAAGAATAGTGTTGGACTATGATGTGGCTCCATAAACTAGCATGGTCAATATAACCATGTAGGTTTTCAGAATGAAATCACACAACCACCATCGAAAACGCTTTTACTCAGTCACTCAAAACCGGGTCTCGCTTATGCCTGTTTGCGTCAGCAACTGCGGTGCTGCTATCACACCAGAGGAAAAACAATCCAAAGCTAGAGTAGAAGACAATCTGCCAATTACTTACATGCTAGTTCACCCACGGAGGCATAGTAATCAACCCTTGTTACCTGTTTCCCAAGGAGTGAGATTAGCCCCAGGCTCTAACGCGCCGAAGTAGCTAAGATGAATTCCTGCATTCTAGCGAGTTGTGTAGACTGAGTGCAGATCAAGACGCTTGCCCGCTTGGTCTCATTTTCTATCTGTATGTGCCTAGGACTTGACTGGCAGCTGTGCCATGCTGACAATATCCCATAATGTCCTGAACGAATCATATGGAACTAAGAGCAAGTTTACAGAGTTAACGCCTTTGGGGTACATGGCATTAAAAATGCAGCTGTGTCTGTGTTATTGCAGCACTGTCTGTACCTTCTCTAGTACGGAGTGGGGTGCTAACTAACTTCCTGCATTATCAGTCTTTGAAGCCCCCTCCCCGGGGAGATACACATAGACTAGTTCCAACTGGATTCTCCAGAGCCCCACGGACAACAGCTAAGGTGGAGTTGGGCCTTCCTGATCCAGCAAACGGACTGGACCCTTGCTCCACGGAGGGCCCTAATCCTCAGGGGAAGATTGGAAGGACTTGGCCTACGAGGCCTCTTAAGTCTGTGTGCTTGTTGTGACTGAAGCTCTGCTGAACTTATGATCACAAGGAAGCCCCCAGCAGCGAGGGTTGAAAGGGGTCTTGCCACAGCCCATGTGAGAGTTGGGTTGAACCCTGGTAAGCTTATTAGTACGTGTGCCAGTTCTTTCGTTGGTTTTAATAGTTCTCTGTCATGCTTTGTACCTTAAGAATAAAGTCGGCTTGGTATTGCTGGCAATTGCTCTGTTAGTCTCTGAAGAGGAAGCAAGCAGGTCTGTTTGGGCAGCCTGTCTCTGCTGGGAGCGAAGGCAGGGAACTGTCCATCCTGGAAATACCCTGCTCAGAAGGGAGACAGACCCAGGTCTCCACTCAGTAAAGGCAACAGCTGTGGTGCTGGAAGCCTGAAGGTTGGGTGCCCTCACTGAACCACTGAGGGCAGATACAGCTACACTTGCCCTGAACTGGGACACCAGTATGGAACATTAACTATGGTAGACGTGCATACAGTGTTATACCATCTTAGTTAACAGCAGTAATTTGTTCAATGTCGAAGCTACTGTACAACAATCTTGAGTGGAATTTGCTACAAAACAAGAACATGTTCTGTGACATTCTTTAAAGCTCATACACAAGCATGTCCACTTCCTTACTAATTAGGAACCCAGTTTCAGGAAGTGGTCAGTTGATTGACTCAAGAGAAAGTCTCTGTGTTACTTACTAGATCTTTGCTCACTTGTCAGCTTTCAGCACTGTTACTATTCACAGTAAGAGCTGACGTTGCAAACACAGGTGGAGCAAAGGACGCACACGACCAGTCTTTTCCCAGTGCATTAGCAGGCAACCTGAATTGCTGGAAAATGGAGACAGTTAAAAGTGCCTATCTGAGACAGGTACTTCATGTCACCAGGAGGACTCAGGGATCAGCTCAGGATCTCAGTCTTCTCCCTTCCAGGTGGCTGTGTGCTGAAGGAGACAGCATGGATTCCTTTTCTTGGAAGTGCTGGTGTGGATGGTGAAGATTTGAAATGTGTCATCCTTTCTCCCCATCCAATTAGGGAATGAAACATCAGCTTTTGAGGTTTTGCAGCTGGGACTGGAACTTTCTAGTCTCTTTGTGCTGCACATCTTATCACACCAGCTTGTGTAAGACAAGTTAGGCTGTGACTGTTGGTTGGTACAATCATCTTGGGACATACCTTGAGCATTGGCTAGTTTGCATCGGTCAGCAATTTACCTCCACAAGTTGCTTTTCATGGGCCCTTTGCAGTCCTTGGACAATTTTTGCAGTTCTGCTTGCTCAAGTTGCAGTTCCTCCATTAATGCTGCTAACGGCTGAAATGTTCAATTTAAAGTTTATGATTTATACAGAGACTCTCCATCTGCTTTGATGCTCCTTACACTTGTTTTAATAGTCCCTTCAATGCAAAGTCCCTTTGAGATCTGTTGTTCTCTAGTAGGCTGGAACACCTCTATAAATCTTTCCTTTCTGGTCTCCTTGTTTTAACAACAAGGGTGGGCCACTGGTCTATATGGCTGAGCTGAGTCTGTGCATTATCAGTTGAATTAGGTAGAGGTCTGGGGAAGGAACTCTGTCACAGCTAAATAGTAGGTGGAACAGATTGTTTAGTATTTTGGTTTTGTGTTAAAGATGAAGAAGTGTAGTGAAATAAAAATTACGTATCAATGTTTAAAAGATCTCTCCCTACCTTTAAAAAATCGTGTTGGCTTATTTTTGAAGTTTTGCCTAAATGAATGGCCCAGACTAGAAAAAACCCCAACCACCCAAAAACCTTCTCTAAAGACAGTTGACAAAGATGGGACATAGGTCTCTTACTAAGTACTTGAGTAATGGTCTCAAGTTGCTGTGGGGGAGGTTTAGGTTGGATATTAGGAAAAACTTTTTCACTAGGAGGGTGGTGAAGCACTGGAATGGGTTACCTAGGGAGGTGGTGGAATCTCCTTCCTTAGAGGTTTTTAAGGTCAGGCTTGACAAAGCCCTGGCTGTGATGATTTAGTTGGGAATTAGTCCTGCTTTGAGCAGGGGGTTGGACTAGATGACCTCCTGAGGTCCCTTCCAACCCTGATATTCTATGATTCTACTAGGCTCATCACTTGTCAATTGTAAAGAAAGACAAGTTCCAAGCATGCTATAAATCTGCTTAGTTCAGGGATTTTACAAGAAAAAAGTAAAATGTTAAAAGGCAAAAGCCATGGCTTTGTGCCTGCATTCGGGTCAGAGATAAGGCTGCAGCCTCTGACATTGTTGTCCCATGCCCTCTCCTCCCTTTCTGAAATTTTTTTTTGTCTGAAACTGCAACCTTGTCTACATTTGCCTCTTAAACGGCTGTTAAGTTTAATCAAATATAGTTGTACTGTTCAGTGGCCTATCAGACTAGTAAATAAATATCATTAACAAAAGCATAGGAGGGAGCACACAATGGACAATATTTTGTAGCAGTATCTGCAAAGCAACAATTACATTCTTTGTTTTTATCATCACACTCAAGGGCCCCGAAAGAATGATTTTTTCCGTTCTTACCGATATAAATATATACATTTTGCTTTTACGCAAGCTGTAACTCTAGATACGTGACAGCATTAAATAATACAAGTCAGTAGATGAGAGCTGAGAAATTACAGGTAGCTTGACACCTCCCCCTGCCCTTATATGGCACTGCTGGGAACATGACACTTGGAGGTGCCATATAAGGGCATGGGGAAGGGGTGACCTCCCCAGCTGTGCCATATAAGGGCATGGGGAAGTGACACCCCCCCCAGCTGTGGCATATGAGGGCATGGGGTTGTAGCATGCCAGCCCCGGGGCATGCCACAGGAATGAGTGAAGACCGGTTTCCCGGCTGGCTCGGGCGGTCCCAGGGTGGATCATCCCCAGCAGAGGGCCCCAAGTGCTTCCTGATTCAGCCCCTCCTGAAGAGGTAGCGGTGGCTCGTGACACGTTTGCTCGGCCTTGGGGCTGCTGGACAGACACATGCTGAGAGGCAGAGGGACACACACAGACTCACCTGTCCTGCTGCTGCTGCTGCCCATGGGGAGGGGGCTGCCAGGCATGGAGAGAGCAAAACTCCCAAGCTAATCGAAGGAGGCAGCCATAGCTGATCAGATGGCTCCCCCTGCCCCAGAAACTAGCTCCTAGCCCACCCACCAGCCCTCCCCCTATCACACGCCCCAGAGGCAGGGGGATGTCAAGGCTCAAGCCACTAGCCCAGCCTGACTATCCACCCAGGGACCTGGCAGGGACTCGGCCAGAGGGGAAAGGTGTGCGGGGGCGTTTGACGAGGCAGCCGGACAGCTTTGAGTCAGAGTCAATGAGCTCATGCTGAGAGGCTGGGCCCAGCCCTAAAGAGGCACTGCCAAACCTGGACCAGGAAGTCACAGGTGTGCAGACAAACAGGCAGAGGGAGACGGGTGCAGCTGGGATCCCAGGCCAGGACCCTGCCACCAGGTGAGACAATTCTCCCATGGGGGGGGAGGGGCTCCTCCTTCCACCCCATCCCTTCCTCCGCCGCACAGCCCCCTCCCCAAGAGTCTGTTTCCCCAGCAGAGAGGGAGACGACTCCTCAGGGCCCATCTGGCCTGTCCCCCCCGCCCCTAGTCTACTCCCTGCCCTTCCCTGGGGCAGACCAGACTCACAGCTGCCCTGGTGCTATGGGATAGTTACTCCCCTTAGCACCCTGCTCTTGGCTAGAGGTACCCCCGCTTCCCCCCCAGGTTGTGGCTGATGATTTTCCAGCCAGGGCTGTTAGGTGTGGCCTGAGAGTCGCTGTCAGGACCCAGCAGGCTTTGGAGATGCACACAACGTGACTGCGAAGCCCAGGGGCTGGTGTTTGCGCTGCGCTGGGAGCCGCCTTTAAAACGCCTTTGAAAAGAGCTGACAGAAAGAGCGAAGGAACGATTCTGAACCAGAGACTGGGGGAGACTGGCTGGGTCAGCGGAAGGGGGATGGGGGGGGGCCTTTCCCCTCTCGGGGGCACTGGGGGATGGGGCATTGCTGGCTGAGGCCGCTGCTGTCCCTGGAAGCTCAGGACTGGGCTGTGCCCTGGCATTCGGTGCCACCCTCCCTTCCCTGGGCAGCCTGGGAATCCCCCGCAGGCAGTGACTCAGGGCGATGGAAACCAGGGAGGACGCAGGTAATACCAGGCACAGACAGCGCTCGAAAGGGGAAGCCCGTGAAGAATGAGGGGACCCAGCCTTAAGGGAGCTGGTGCGGGGGGGGGGGATTCTCCCTAATAACTCTGGGCTCAACACCCTATCCCTGACCCCGGCACCCCGATTCCCCTCCCCGAGGGGGAGCATGGCCATGCCTGGAGCGGGACAGGGCAGGGCTGTGGCATGTGACTATCGGTGTTTCTGTCCCGTAGGTGTCCCCGCGGCCCCACGCTAGGGGAGCCCTCGGTGCCCCATGGGGGAGGAGATGGCACTCGGCGTGGGGAACGGCTGCGCTGGGAAACCCACAGGGGATGAGGCAGAGACTGTGGTGATGATCCAGGAGGGGCCCTCGCGGCCTGAGCCGTCTGCCTGGACCCCACGTCCCCGTGCCCTCCGCAACCTGGCCATAGGCAGCATCGTCTGCGGCTGCTCCTGCCTGGGGGTGCTGGCCCTAATCTATGCTGTCAAGGTGAGGGGGGCTGGGATACAGCAGGGAGGATGAGGACATGTCTCAGTGCTGGAGGGTTCTGGGAGCTGGGATATAATAGGGTGAGGGGGGGCTGGGGCCATGTCTCGGTGCTGGGGGCTACCGGGGACTGGGATGTAGTGGGGGGCATGGGGCCATGTCTCGGTACTGGGGGCTGGGATATAGCGGAGGGCAGGGGGCCGTGTCTCGGTGCTGGGGACTACCAGGGGCTGGGATATAGCAGTGAGGGAGGATGACGGGGCCGTGCTTCTGGTGACTCTCCCTTTTCTCCCCAGGCCAACGAGAAGCGGAAGACAAACTCTCCTGACGCGGCTCTCTGGGCCCGGAAGTCCTTCCGGGTCTCCCTTCTCAGCATCGGGGTCTGGGTGTCTCTGCTCATCCTGGTGCCGCTGCTCATGGGACTCATCTCCTACCTGATTGCCAGGGCTGAGTGATCTCCTGCCGCATCCTCATTGGCTCTGGGGGATCAGGGGGATTCCCAGATCTGATTTTTCTCTCCTGGGACTGCAGGATGGGACTTGCCCTGGCTGCATCTCACCACAACTGGCCTGGAATCTCCCCAGCCCTGCCAGTTCTGGAGCAGCTCCGGCTTCTCCGTGGCTTGGGACTGAGACTTCAGAGAGACCAGGGTGGGGAGTGGGACAGGATCGTCCGTGACTGTCTATTCCCAGCAGAGATGGCGATAAAGGAACCTAAAAACAGCAAGGAAAAATCCAAGGCTGGTAGGGCTAAGGACCAGACTGATTCCGTTCCTAGACGGAGATGGTAAAGCTGTTAATAAGGATGTACAAAAGGCAAAAGTGTTCCATAAATATTAGTGCTTTGTATCTGGAGAGAAGCAGGATGATGAACTTGTATCATATGAGGATGATGAAGGACTTTCCAGCCCATTAATGACCGAGGATGTTAAACAACATCTACTAAACATGTTCCAATCACAGGCCCAGGGAACATGTCCCCAAAAGTCCTAACGAAGTTGGCCGAGGAGATCGCAGGCCTGCGAATGTTAATTTTTAATAGATGTTGGAATGAAATTCCAGAAGACTGGTAGAATGCTAATACTGTGCCGGGCAAGCAGGGTGACCAGGGGAATTATAGGCTGGTTAGCGTGACATCAATCCTGGGCGACATAAGGGAAAAGCTGATAAGGGATTCCATCAACAAAGACTGAAAAGATGTAGTTAAAGCCAGACAGCACTGTTTTATGGAAAAGACATTTTTGTCAGACAAAGCTGATTTAATTCTTTAACAAGGTTACAAATTTGGTTGATAAAGGCAGTTGGGTAGCGGTAATATATTTAGGGGTTTTGTAAGGCAGTTGACTTAGACTCACATGACATTCTGATTAAAAATACAGCACAATGCAACAGCAACAGAGCACAAGTGAAGTGGATTAAGAACGGGCTGACTGGCAGCTCTCAAGAAGCAGCTGTCAATGGGGAATCATCCCTGAATGGGGGTGTTTCTAGCGGGGTTCTGCAGAGATCGGTACTAGGCCAGACACTATTTGACATTTTCATCAATGATCTGGAAGTAAGTAGGTGCTGATAAATTTGCAGAGTGTCCAGCCTCTGTTCCGCTGGACGCACAGAATTCACAGACCTGCTGTACGCAAAGGAACGCTACACCTCAGCTTACCACAGGATCACTGCTCCGCTTAACACGCAGCAGCACTTCTCTTTGTTTATGGCAAAAAGTGAAAGCAAACAACAGTGATTCATATAATAGCAAGTAGTTAAAAGTATTAGAAACAATGGGTTACATTTAAAACAAAATCATAATATGCCTAGAGTCTAGATTTAAATAACAAGACACTTTCCTGGTCTAATGAAGTTTAGGTCACCCAAAGTCTTTCTCCCAGTGAGCAACAAGCAGGCCGGCTGTGAGCCTCCGTTCATAAGACAAGCAGGCAGGCAGCTTGTCCCTTGGGTGAAGGATAGCGTATGTCTCTCTGCATGCTCCTCCTGATATACCAGACTAATGCTTTGATCTTAGTCATAAACAGGACGACCCTTCCTATTGTGTGGTGCTGCTTCTTGTAGATTTTGTGATCTCTTGTTGACTTTGCAGTCTTGATTAGCTGGTGGCTCCGGATGCAGATAGATTTACATTGTAAGACACACAATACGCAATGGTCAGCCAGGGAGAGATAAGCACCTCCGCCTTCAGTTGACCCGTCTTAACTTACACACCTTAAGAGCACAATGTTCAGTACAGAAACGTAACTTCTTAAATATTATTATCATTTTGCAAAGATTAAGCTGATTAGCGGCCTACTGGCTCAGTGGAGACCTCACATGCCCCTCCATTGGTGAATTATTATGCATATACCAGCCCCAGGGGCTGCCTGTAAACCTCTGTGCATCACTTATGTCATGTGCCAGTTGGCACTAAGGGATCTCTGGGTCAGAGTAAGCTCGGCCCATTCAAACAAAATGGGTCCTAATGTAACGCCAACAGACCCCGGTCGTCAGTGGGCAGGATTGAACCTGGGAGCTCTGGAGCTTAGTGCATGAGCCTCTGATTTAGTTGGGGATTGGTCCTGCTTTGAGCCGGGGGTTGGACTAGATACCTCCTGAGATCCCTTCCAACCCTGATATTCTCTGGTTCTCTACCGCATGAGCTAAAAAAAGCCAACTGGCTGTTAGCTAAGGCTGTAGAACAGACTCATTTTATCTCTCTCTCTCTAAGTGGTCTCGGTGCCACTAGATGGGACAGAACACTACACCCTGGAGGTGTGTGGGTTACAGGGACACAACCAAATGCAGAGCTATACGGCTGGGACTGAGAAACGCAGGCCAGAGCACACGAATGGGGAATGTAGCCAGGGCAGCGGTGATGCTAAAAAGGCTCTAGGGGTCAGAGCGGACAAACGAACGCCCAGCGCAGCGCGGGGGCAGCCAGGGGCTGACGTGAGCCGTGGATGGGGAGGAGCAGGAAGGTGAATCGGGGGCACTGGGGAGAGCGATACGGCCCCCCCCCATTCACATCCACCCCAGATGCTTTAGCCAAGCGCCAGGGGCTGGGCTCAGCACAGGGGGCTGGGGTGACATTCGCCGCCCGGGGCCTCGGGGGCAGGATGCGCCCAGGGCAGCCCCCCACCGCAGCGCTCTCGGCCCCGACCCAGCCACCGGAGGGCCCGTGTCACAAGGGTCACCAGGGGCTGGGCCGTCACGTGACCTGGGGTCAGCGTTTGCCATGTGACAGCCCAGGGCACTGGTCAGGTCACGTGACCAGGCTGCGGGGGGGGGGGGGGGGGGGGGGGGGGGGGGGCTTGGCGTGACCCTAACCCTGCCTCTGGGGTCAGAGGTCACCTGGCTGACCCTTTGCTGACCCAGGAAGCTGCCCCTCTAAGAGCTCCCCCCTGTTCCCCGCTGGCTGGCTCTCTCTTGGCTCTTGATTGGTTAGCGATAAGGAACTACCCGTCCCCATCCTCGGCTGACTGGCTGCTTGGTTTGTCAATCGTGCTGCTCCACATTCCCGTTGCTGATTGGTCAATTGAGCCCTCACTCAGGTTCAAACCCCACCTACGACTCTTCATTGGTCCGGCTGCCCGCCATTCACCACACCCGGCCCCACCTTGCAGCTCGATTGGCCTATCAGGCTGCAGCTTAATTCTTAGCTCCGCCTCTTATTGGCTCCCCGGCTCATGACCCTCGGCTTGCGACTCGCTCTTCCTGCCTGCTGATTGGCCGCCTTCCCTCTCCTCCCATGTGGGGTGGGAAGGGGGGCGGGGACAGTGCGGGCCAATCGGGGCAGGCGTCGGGGGCGGGGCTGGGAATCCGGTTCGAAACCGGGGTGCCGGGTGAGTGTTGGGGGGGAGCCGGGAGCCGAGTCCCGGGGGGCGGGCACGTGGGGGCGCTGG
>QXTE01000363.1:308362-330602 GCA_003942145.1 Platysternon megacephalum | reverse complement strand
GGGGGGGAAGCTGGAGGAGGGGGCACACATGGGGGGGAGGGGGATGCCCCATGGGGGGGGAAGCTGGAGGAGGGGGCACACATGAGGGGGATGCCCCATGGGGGGGGGAAGCTGGAGGAGGGGGCACACATGGGGCGGAGGGGGATGTTCAGGATCAGGGCACCCTGTGGCGGGGCACTGGCTCTGACCCGGTCAGTGGCTGCGGCGGGTGGGATCCCCAGCTTGGCTGGCTGCACCCCGCACATTCCCCCCTTGTTCACTCGGCATCACTGCCCCGCCTAGCTTTGTCAGCTGGCCCCTTGTTGAGGGGAGACCCCCGCTGACACCCAGCCTGCTCTCGCTGCCCAGGCCACCCTGGCCTGGCTTAGCTCCCTCGCCCTTCTCCTCCTGCTCCATCCCACCCGGAGCTCCCCCTGCCCTCCAGCTCCTGTCTAGTCCCTTCCAAGATGGCTCCCCCCCAAAGTGGCTCTTGCTGAGGTCTGATCACCCCAAGCCTGGGGGCTGGGAATGGGGTACAGTGAAAGGGGGGCTGGCTGGCTTGGGGAGGGGGTGTTGCGAGGGGGGCAGATGGCTGGGGAGGGGAGGCACATGAGTGGGGAGGGGGTGCTCCGTGGGAGGAGACTAGGATGGAGAGGCACATGGGTGGGGAGGGGGCGCTCTGTGGTAGGGGTCACATGGGTGGGGCTGGCTGGGGAGGGATGCGAGGAGGTGGGTGGTCTGGTTGGTTGTCCGGAGGGGAGAGGGAAAGCGGGTGGGCGAGCTGGAATAGGGAGTGCTGGGGAAGAGAAGTGGGGAATTGGGGGAGGTGAAGTGTGCTGGCTGGGGGAGGGAATGGGGTCAGCTGGCTGTGCTTGGGGTCTCCCATGCTGCAGGGGAAGGTGGTGTGTGTGTGTGGGTGGGTGTCTATGGGACAGATCACTGCTCCCTCCCCACTTGCTGTCTGACTCGTCTTTCCCCCAGCAGGTGCAGGGGTCCTGGAGCCCAGCTCCCGGCGAGCCGGCCAGCATGACCCGAGGCGTGGGGCTAGACGATGAGCTGCCCGACTGGGCCGGCGCCAAGGAGTTCTACCAGAAGTATGACCCCAAGGACGTCATCGGCAGGTGGGGCAGGGGAAGGGTCTTGCTCCCTGCTCGGAGGGACGGTTTTTTGGGGGGGCTCTGTGTGCACAGGGATGGGCAGCGAGATCTGTCCGTGAGCAGTGTGTGTGGGGGGAGGGGCTGTGCTGTCTGTCTCACTGGGGTGCTTGTCTGTCTGGGGCAGGTGGGGCAGGGGAAGGGTCTCGCTCCCTGCTCGGAGGGAGGGTTTTTTGGGGGGGCTCGGGGCGCACAGGGATGGGCAGCGAGATCTGTCTGTGAGCAGTGTGTGTGGGGGGAGGGGCTGTGCTGTCTGTCTCGCTGGGGTGCCTGTCTGTCTGTGGCAGGTGGGGCAGGGGGAGGGTCTCGCTCCCTGCTCGGAGGGAGGGTTTTTTGGGGGGGCTCTGTGCGCACAGGGATGGGCAGCGAGATCTGTCCGTGAGCGCTGTGTGTGGGGGGAGGGGCTGTGGGTGTCAGTCTGTCTGTCTGTGGCAGGTGGGTGAGCAGGTGATGTTGATAAACTGGAGAGGTCAGAGAAGAGCCACGCGAATGATCAAAGGATTAGAAAACCTGCCTAATAGTGATAGACTCAGGGAGCTCAATCTATTTAGCTTAAGAAAGAGAAGGTTGGGGGTGACTTGATCACAGTCTATAAGTATCTATGCGGGGAGCAAAATTGGATGATGGGCTCTTCAGTCTAGCAGAGGAAGAGCTAACACGATCCAACAGCTGGAAGTTGAAACTCTCCATCTTATTTGTAGTCTGAATTTGTAAACATTTAACAGTGAAAGTCATTCGCCATGGGAACTAGATGATGACAGTGGTTCCGTCTGGACTTGGAACGTCTGAATGGACAGGGTGTGGAGGGCGGTGGGTGTCTGTCTGTCTGTCTGACGGTGGTGTCGGTTGGTCTGTCCGTGGCAGGGGCGTGAGCAGCGTGGTGCGGCGCTGTGTGCACAAGCAGACGGGGCAGGAGTTTGCGGTGAAGATCATCGAGGTGACCTCGGAGCGCATGACCCCGCAGCAGCTGGAGGAGGTGCGGACATCCACGGGCAAGGAGATTGCCATCCTGCGTCAGGTGGCAGGGCACCCCTACATCAGTGAGTGACACCCTCCGTCCCCCCGGGACACCCCATGTCAGTAAGTGGGTATGTTTACACTGCAAAAAACAGGGGTGGTCTTGAGTTCATGGATTCCAAAGCTAGAATGGACCATTGGGATGTGATCTCTTGTATAACACAGGCCAGAGCGCTTCCCTGAGTTTTTCCTTATGGAGCAGAGTGGGTGTTTTTAAAAAAACATCCAGTCTTGATTTTAAATTTGCCAGTGATGGCGAATCCCCCGCGAACCTTGGTGATTCGTTCTAATGGTGAATTATGCTCACTGTTAAACATGTCCGCTTTATTTCCGAGCTGAATTTGCCTAGCTTCAGTTTCCAGCCATTGGATCATGTTAGACCTTTCACTGCTGGATCGCACTGGGAGCTCATGATCAGCTGATTATTCATCATGGCCCCCAAATCTTTTTCAGAGTCACTTGCTTCTCAGGACGGAGTCACCCATCCTGTAGTATGGCCGACATTCTTTGTTCCCAGATGTACATTTGACTGTAGTGAAACACACATCGCTGCTTGCACCCAGGGAGCTGTGAAGTAGAGGTGAAGATTTAACAGCTCAGGTTGAAGCCTAGAGGACTGGAGTTGATTTTCCCCCTGCTAACCCAAGTCACTGTGTCTTCACTGCTAGTTTAACCCCAGTGAAGAACACGCCTTTTTGCTGTGCCTCTCTTCCCAGTGACACCCTCCAGATTTCCTGGGCACCCCTATGACAGGAAGTCCCACCCCTGGTACTACCCCCTGTCACATACCAGGATGCAGTCCAGACTAATGAACAGCTGTGTCACTCCTGCCTGCAACCTTGCTGAAGTGCCTGCCACCTGGGTGCTCACAAACAGCATGCAAGTCCCACCCTGTGTGTCTGTGGGCAGCTGCAGCCTGCCAGCCACACCTGGGTTACACTCTGGCTCTCACCAGCCTGGGTTATACTGCAGGGTGACCCCCAACACACCCCCAGTCTTAAGATCCCCCCCAGAAATGTATGTCCTGTTCTGCCCAACCCTCTCCTGGACAATACAAGTTACACTAAGTCCATTGTTTCTTTAATAGGAATAATGCACACAACTTGCCACCCCAGTGGAGTTTCCCAGATACTTCACTTTCAACATACTGGATTAGATAAAATCTCTCTCTTTGTACTTATTCAACTTGTGGTTGTTTTTGTTATTGTTTTTCAGTGAGTACAAGTAATGAGGCATAAAAGGCAGAAATGGTTACAAGAAAAATAAAGATAAAATGCAACTGGTGCCTAACTTAACCTTGCTTTGAATTTAACAGTTTGTTTTCTGACCACGTGCGCTCAGCAGTTTGACCAAACTTCTTAGCTTAGGACCCCTTCTGCAGTCCAATGGCTGCTTTCCTTTGTCCCTTTAGGTGCAGAGAATTGATGGGCAGAAAGAGAGAGAGGGGTGTCTTGGGGTGTGTGTCCCTCCTTTTTGTAGTTTCAGTCACTCTCCTGAAAAACATTTCAAGCTTGGTTCCAAGAGGCAAAAAGTCTGTGTGGAAGGATGCTCCCTGCTGCTTTTTTCTCACCTCTTTGAGCTTCCTTTGTTTCCCATCCTGCTTGATGACTCTGTTTACTGCTTAAATGCAAATTAAGTGGAGCACCCTTTCCTTTGTTTGTGATAGACCTGTTTGCCAACCTCGGTTTGGAACATGCGTTAATAACGCCATACAGAGGAATGTTATAACTTCACATACAATATTTCCACACACGTTTTTATCAGGACGACAATGATTAGCAAATTACAAGTTTTCAAATGATCCCTTACAGGGTGTACTTTTTACAAAGATTCTGACAATAGTGTGTGGGGTGTGACTACAGAAGTACATTCTGTCACACCTCCCCCTTTACAGAGCTGCAATAAGATTAGCCACTGGCTGACCTGGACGCAGCAGGTGAGGGCCCTCTTTCCTGGCTAGGGGATCTTCCACCATGTTTTCCTTTCCCTTTATAGGTACAATTTCCATATCAAATTCTTGGAGTATAAGACTCCAGCAAAGAAGCTTGGAAATTGAGCCTTTAGGTTTTTTTAACCAGATTAATGGCGAATGATCCATCAATACCCTGAAATTTTCTGTTAATAAGATAGGCAGTCAAGCAAGTAAGGGCCCTACACTGTAGCATAACGTTCTTTTTCTATGACAGAATAATTTTGTTGGTGGGTGTCAATTGTTTGCTTAAGAAGGTGATGGGGTGTATGGTGTTGTTTTCCCCCCCATCTGGATCAGCACAGAGCCTAGACCAATGTCTGATGCACCTGTACAGAGTTCAAACATTTTTGTTAAAATCTGGACTAGCTAGAACAGGCTTTTTTCGGACAAGATTTTCTTCACCTTATCAAGGCCCTCTTGACGTGCCTTCGTCCACACGACTGCGTTAGGTTGGTTTGTTTTTACATAGGTCTGGGATTGCAGATAGAATGTCGCTGAACCCACGCACAAACCTCAAGTAAGAGTTTACCAGACCTATGAAAGCTTGGGCCTGGTTTTTGGTTTGAGGTACAGGCCAGTTTCCAGTGGCTTCAACTTTTAAGGGCTCATGGGATAGGTGACCTTCCCCCTACCCAGTGTTCCAAATAAGGAACTTTGGCTGCTCCAATTTTATACTTAGAGGCTTTTATGGATAGGCCTGACTCTTTGAGCTTTGACAGCACAACTTCCGAGAGGTTTTTTGTGATCAGCCCAAGTGTTGCGATGGCCTTAAATGGTTTGCAGAACTCTGCAAGGGCCTAACCCTAACCCTAACCCTCTGAAAGTTGGTTCCAGCATCCATCAACCCAAATGGTACCGTTATGAACTCAGGTTTCAGAGGGGCAGCCGTGTTAGTCTGTATCAGTAAAAACAACGAGGAGTCCTTGTGGCACCTTAGAGACTAACACATTTATTTGGGCATAAGCTTTCGTCAGGTGCATGGAGTAGAAAATACAGTAAGCAGGTATAAAGGAACCAATTCCTGCAGCAAACCCCGTTGCCAACTCTGTCTGCATATCTATTCAAGGGACACCATCATAGGACCCAGCCACACTGTCAAGGGCTCGTTCACCTGCACATCTGCCAATGTGATATATGCCATCATGTGCCAGCAACGCCCCTCTGCCATGTACATTGGCCAAACCGGACAGTCTCTATGCAAAAGAATAAATGGACACAAATCAGACATCAAGAATTGTAACATTCAAAAACCAGTCGGAGAGCACTAAAAATGGCAATTTTTCAACAACAAAAACTTCAAAAACAGACTCCAATGAAAACTGCAGAACTGGAATTAATTTGCAAACTTGACACCATCAAATTAGGCCTGAATAAAGACTGGGAGTGGCTGGGTCACTACAAAAAATAATCTTCCCTCTGTTGATACTCACACCTGCTTGTCAACTGTTGGAAATGGGCCACATCCACCCTAATTGAATTGGCCTTGTTAGCACTGACCTCCCTGCTTGGTAAGGCAACTCCCATCTTTTCATGTGCTGTCTATTTATACCTGCTACTGTATTTTCCACTCCATGCATCTGATGAAGTGGGTTATATCCCACGAAAGTTTATGCCCAAATAAATTTTAGTCTCTAAGGTGCCATTATGAACTCAGAGTCCCATATTAGTGATGAAAGCAGATTTTTTTTCTGAGCACGCTTATCTGAAGGAATCTGCCAATAACCTCGAGTTAAATCAGAAGAGTGGAGATATTTAGCTTTGCTTAAAATGTGCATTATATCATCAATTCTAGGCATGGGATACACAGCTGGTACTGTAACACCATTGAGTTTTCTATAATCAACACAAAACCGTACAGTGTTTTATTTCTTAGAGATCAAGACCACAGGGGACGTCCAAGAGCTGTCAGACTCTTTAAGTACTCCCAGGTCTAACATGTTTTATATTGCTGTTTGAATTTGTTCCTGCATCTTGCCAGTGGACCTGGAGGGTCTGCTGGGAGGTGACTGTGGCCATTCTGTAATAATCTTATGAGTTAGCGAGTGTGTCTTCCCTGGCTCGTGAGAACACACTTCTTTGTGGTCTTGCAACACAGACAACACCTCTGCCGTTTCAACTGGTGGTAATGCATTGCAGATATTGATGCTTTCCAGGGGTGAGTCAGTTTGGCATTCAGCCATTCAATGAATCATAGAATCATAGAATATCAGGGTTGGAAGGGACCTCAGGAGGTATCTAGTCTAACCCCCTGCTCAAAGTAGGACCAATCCCCAACTAAATCATCCCAGCCAGGGCTTTGTCAAGCCTGACCTGAAAAGCCTCTAAGGAAGGAGATTCCACCACCTCCCTAGGTAACCCATTCCAGTGCTTCACCACCCTTCTAGTGAAAAAGTTTTTCCTAATAGCCAACCTAGACCTCCCCCACTGCAACTTGAACCAGAAGTAGAACCCACCGGTCTGGAGTTTTAACTTTTTAATGACTGTTTCAGCTACATTCCCCTCCTCATCAGATACCCCTCCCGGGGATCCCACAGCCTGCACCATGGGGATCTAAGTTGAGTCTCTGAAAGTTTCAAACATTATTGGTGACCCATATGAAGGGGATTGGGAAACGAGGACTCCTGGGTTCTGTCCCCGCCTGTGAGGGGAGTGGGGTCTAGTGGTTAGAGCAGGGACAGCTGGAAGCCAGGACTCCTGGTTTCCATCCCTAGCTCTGAGAAGGGAGTGGGGTCTAATGGGTCAGAGCAGAGGAGGCTGTGAGTCAGGACTCCTGGGTCCTATCACTCGCTCTGAGAGGGGGGAGGCGAGAAAAAGGCTAATCAAAGCATGCAGCTGCAGCACAGAATGGGGAGGCTAGAGAAAGGCACTGTGGCCGAATGGCTGAGTCCTGGCTCGGCTGCCTCAGAAATCTGGATTCAGACTGAGTGGGGAATAGAAGTGGCCTCAGGGAGCCCCTCTGCTAATTTGAGGGGGACTGCAGAACCTCCCCCCCGAAGTCCATGACCATCTAGGAGGCCTCTTACCTGCCCGTTTCATGGAGATTTTCTTCTGATCCTTGACTAGCAGGTATTGCACCAATTCGTTCCTCTCTTCTCCTCTTGCGCTCCCCCCAGCCCGGCCTGAGGGTGTGCTGCTTTTCTCTGCCGTGCAGGACACAGCCTCAGCCCCTTCCCCCATCTGGAAACGCACTGTTTCCTTCTGCTGCAGAGAAACTAACTAGACCTCCCCTCAGCAGTCTCTGGGACTTTACCACTCTCCTCTGGGATCCCAGCATAATATTCCCTTTTGCTACAAGTTACCACATTAATAGCCATAGCCGTACGCAAAATATCATTCCCAACAAGCATTTCCAGGGAGAATGATAAAAAATAAATAAATAAATACGATCCAGCACCCCTAACGTCAAGACACCTTGCAAACCTTCCCAGTTCACATGCACTTTGGCTAAAGGTACAGGAATATCCTCCCACAGCAGGACACTCCACCTTTTGGTCAGGTAACATGTCAGTCTTTTGGTTCATGCTTCCCTTGACCAGAGATATCTGGGCTCCACACCATGTCTCCACACCATGCACTCCTTGGTATTTACTCTGGCAGCCTTAATAAATTCCATAGCTCCCCGCTCCGGGTCAGTCCTCACAAAACTCATCATTTATAGCCTGGGGGTACTCTGGAGACAGCTGCGTTAACGTGGGTTGGCTGGGGCTTGGTTTCTTTTAGCCCAGGCCATTGATTTCTCAGGTGGTCAGTGAAGTTACATTGGAAACACCGACTGGGACCCTCCTCGTTCCCAGGAGGTTTGTGATGAGGATTTTCAGGAGGGGAATGATTCTGCAGCGGTGAGTCCTGAGGCCTCCTTCTTTTTAGGGGTAAAATGGGATCCCCCTTTACGCTGGGTTTGGGTCCCTCCTTCTGCGGCTTGCACTCATTGGACATCTGGGCTTGCACAAAGGAGTCAGCCAGAGTGGCTATCTCTTCCACAGATTTTAAAGATTTATCCCAGACTGTTCCTAATGTTGTCAGTGCACATACGCAAGAAATGTTCTGGAGCAAAGAGATCAAACCATTGATCATAATCCTCAGCTGTCTTCCCCTTTATCCATTTCCTTATGGTCACACGTCTTATAGGCATATTTGGTATGACTCAGGCCAGCGCCTTCCCGAGATTTCTAAATTTCAACCTATACGCTTCAGGAGTAACTGGAAACCTTTGTAAAACAGCGTTTTGAAATGCAGGATACAGGCTAGCAAAGCTTCCTGAATCAGCATTTCATTAAACACATTCAAAGCTTTGCAAAACTGTCTGGTAATCAGTGTGGGGACGTTCTTGTCCTCAGGAATATTGTGAATCTCACAGAGCCCTTCAAAAGTGGTCAGATATGCTTTAGTGCAGACTGATTTTGTGTCCACAGGATACAACTTGTCTGGGCTCAGAGTTCCTTGAGTGGAGGGAGAGATTGGGGACTCTGGGATCTGTCCAGGTTATACGTCTGCTGCTCGTCTCTCCACTCCGCTGCTTCTCACTCTTCTTTGCTTCTCACCTTCTAGGGTTTGCCAATAGGCATCTTCCTTCGCCTCGATCCTCAGCTCTGCTTGCCGTTTGCTCACGTTCTCTGTCGCTTTCTTCGGCTTCCAGGCTGGCCAGCTCTGGCTTTGCAGTTTTTTCGCTGTTGCTCATTTTGATGCTTTACTGTTTCCGTTTCCCTCACCCGAGATAAGCAGACAGAAAACAAACTGAGGGTAACCTCTCCCTGTCCGTTTCCAGCCAGTGGTGCTTTGAAGTCTAGACGTCTGGTGTCAATTTCCCCCTGCGAACCCAAGTCACTGTGTCTTCACTGCTAGTTTAACCCCAGTTAAGAACACACCTTCTTTGCAGCGCCTATATACCCAGTGATGACCCCTCCCCCCCAAATCTCCTGGGCACCCCCCTCTGGCAGGAAGTCCCACCTCTGACACAAGGAGTGTGCCGCTGTACCCCCCATCCTCTCACTCCTCTCTCTCCCCACAGTCACACTCATCGATTCCTACGAGTCGTCCACATTCATGTTCCTGGTGTTTGATCTGTGAGTATGAGATCCCTGCGCCCAGCCCCCACTTCTCCCACCAGGACCCTGCCATGAATGACCCCCCCAACCCCAACCCCCTTGCCACACCGCAGGGGCCCCCTGGCACGCTCACGTCTGCCCCCACTCCTTGCAGGGGCCCCCCATGCCCTGGGGCTCTCACGCCAGGAATGGAGCCAGCCAGCCTCCTGCAGACCCCAGGTTTGCTGTGGTATGGGGCGCCTGTGCCCATGGATCCTGAACTGCCTGACTGGGCTCCCTCCCACTCCATCCACTCCCTGGGATGATCGCCCCCAATCTGCCCTGTCACCCCACCAGGGCCAATTCTCTCTCCCCCTCCCCCCCCCACCTCCCAGCTGGCTGACAACCCCCTTCTCTCCCCAGGATGCGGCGTGGGGAGCTCTTTGACTACCTGACGGAGAAAGTGACCCTGAGTGAGAAGGAGACCAGGTACTGTACAGCGCCCCCTGCTGGCGGAAGCCGGGGCTGGAGTAGCCGGGAGCTCCCTCACAGTCGGCGCTCCTGCCCTGCTCCCCACAGCGCCCTCTGTTGGGCGAGGCGGTGGCTTCAGGTGTGATCTGTTTCTCCCCCCCCCCCCCACGCCCTCCAGGTGCATCATGCGAGCGCTGCTGGAGGCGGTGAGCTACTTGCATACCAGCCACATCATCCACCGTGACCTGAAGCCCGAGAACATCCTCATGGACGATCAGCTCAATATAAAGCTCTCCGACTTTGGCTTCTCCTGCCGGCTGGAGCCAGGGCAGAGACTGCGGGGTCAGAGCGGGAGGGGCCTTGGGGGAGGATGGGAGGGAGGCCAAGCTGATCTATGGTCAGTGGGAGGGCTGAGCTAGCTGGGTCAATCCAGGGGGCATGGGGAGGGTAGAGGCCAAGGGGCTGACTGATGGGTGGGGGGGGGGTTGGAGGGGAGCACACACTCCAATCTGGGGGGCTGGCTGGACGTGGGGGGCCGATCCAGGGTTGGGGGAAGGGAGGACATGGCTGGGCAGGAGGGGGGGCTGCTGGGGACTGCTTCAAGGGCGGGGGCGGGACTGGCTGGTCCGTGGGGCTGATCTGGGAGGGAATTGGAGGGCACTATTGGTCCCTGCTCACTCATGCCTGGGTGTCTCTCTTCCCCCTCCCCCACACCAGAGCTGTGCGGGACCCCCGGGTACCTAGCCCCAGAGATCCTCAAGTGCTCCATGGATGAGACGCACCCGGGCTACGGCCAGGAAGTGGACCTGTGAGTCCCTGTTCCAGCAGCCATCGCTGGGCTGTGGGGAGAAGGGCTCATTCGGGGGGGGGGGCTCATTCCTGGGGTGGAGGGGGTGGTGGGGAGCGGGTGGGCTTGCCCCATCTACCTCAGTTCCCATCATGGCTCTTAGACACCCCCATGTGCCCCCTGCTGGCCACCCACCCTGTGTGCAGGAAGGGCGGGGCGGTGGATCCTGACCCTTTCCCCAGGTAGCGGCTTCCTTGCCCCCCCCCCCCCAGCACCCTGATGGGTCCAGTTGGAATGACTTGACCCCCCTCCCACCCCATTGTGTCTATATTCCAGCCCTGTCCACATAGTCCCACCTGGCAAGTGATAGGTCTGGCCTGAGAGCGTGCGGGGGACGTGGCCCTGTCTGCCAGCTGGTGGGGTGAAGGTCCTAGCTCCCCCACACAGTGGCCATTGGCCCCTCTTGCTGATGATCCCCCCCACCCCGTTCCTGGCTCCACCCTCTGTCCCCTCCCTGCAGAGTCGCAATGGCTGAGTAGTGTCCGTGGTTCCAGGCCAAGGATCCGTCTGCCCATCCATCCCCACCCATTGGTCTGTGTCTGTCTATCTGTCCCCCTCCCAGTGGCGCTGCCTGCCCTAAGTCTGGCTCATGGAACCGCAGCGTGACCTCCCCCCCACCTCTCCTCCCCGCAGGTGGGCATGTGGTGTGATCTTCTTCTCCCTGCTGGCCGGCTCGCCCCCGTTCTGGCACCGCAAGCAGATGCTGATGCTGCGCATGATCATGGAGGGGCACTACCAGTTCAGCTCTCCGGAGTGGGATGACCACTCCGACACCGTCAAGGACCTGGTGAGAGCAGGAGCCCACCCCCCCACCCCAGATTGGATCAGCCTCCTCCTGCAGTCGCAACCCCCCAACTCCATCCCCAAATCAATCAGCCTCTCCCCACCCCCTCTGAATAGAACAGTTTCACCCACCCACCCGCGGCACCCCATGGGCTAGTGGCTCAGGCCCCTCTGACTCCTCCTGTCCCTGCAGATCTCGCGGCTGCTGCGTGTGGAGCCGTCGGAGCGGCTGACGGCGGAGCAGGCCCTGCAGCATCCCTTCTTCGAGCGCTGCGTGGGGCGCCCGGTCCGGCTGTTCAGCCCCTACCGCCGGTTCAGGGTGAGTCACCTCCATCTCCCCTTCCCCCCACAAGCTGGGGCTCTTCTAGGGCTTTCCCCATCACTGTAATGGGCCCTTCCAGCAAGAACCCCCTCTCTCGTTGGGTCAGTGGACTCGTGTCCCCAATAACTCCCCCCGGCCTGCACTGAGCTAATGGGCTTTCCCAGGTTCCCCTCTCCCACCTGAATTGAGCTCTCCTGGGTTCTTCCTCTCCCCCCACTGCACTGAGCTAATGGGCTCTCCTGGGTTCTCCCTCTCGCCTGCATTGAGCTCTCCCGGGTTCCCCCTCTCGCCTGCATTGAGCTCTCCCGGGTTCTCCTTCTCCCCCCACTGCACTGAGCTAATGGGCTTTCCCAGGTTCCCCTCTCCCCCTCCCGCCTGCATTGAGCTCTCCTTGGTTCTCCCTCTCCCCCCACTGCACTGAGCTAATGGGCTCTCCCGGGTTCTCCCTCTCCCCCACACTGCACTGAGCTAATGGGCTCTCCCTCTCCCCCCACTGCACTGAGTTAATGGGCTCTCCTGGGTTCTCCCTCTCCCGCCTGCATTGAGCTGTCCCGGGTTCTCCCTCTCTCCCCACTGCACTGAGCTAATGGGCTTTCCCAGGTTCCCCTCTCCCCCTCCCGCCTGCATTGAGCTCTCCTTGATTCTCCCTCTCCCCCCACTGCACTGAGCTAATGGGCTTTGCTGGTCTCTTCAGGGTACATGCTCCACTCCTCCATATGCAGCTTTAAGGGGCTCTTGTGACTCCCCCAATCCCTCTTCCTTTTTTCCTTCTCCCCTTTGCTGGAATAGTCCTCTTATCCCCCCCGCCCCCTTGCACTGGGGTAATGGCCTCTCCTGCACGCTCCTCCCCCCCTAATGGTGGGGATAATGGTCTCTCCTCTGCCACCTGGCCTCTCCTCCTCCTCCTCACAGCAGGATAATGGTCTCTGCCATCCCCTCCCTCCCCCCTGCAATGGGAAAACGGTCTCCCCTGTGGCCTCCCCCTCTGCCCTGTGCTAATGGTCTCTCCTGCTGCCCCATTTCCCCCCACATCTGGGACAGGGATACTGGGCTCACTCGTGTTCCCCACCCACTGGGATAATGGTCTCTCCCAGGCACCCCCACCCCCCTGCTGATGGTCTGTCCTGCGTGGCAGGTGCTGGTGTGGACGGTGCTGGCCTCCATCCGCATGTTCAACAGCTACCGGGTGCGGACGCGGCCGGTGACGCGGGAGCTGCTGCTGCGCGACCCCTACTCGCTGAAGGGCGTGCGCAAGCTCATCGACGCCGGCGCCTTCCGCATCTACGGCCACTGGGTGAAGAAGGGCGAGCAGCAGAACCGCGCCGCCCTCTTCGAGAACCTGCCCAAGGCCCTGCTGCTGGCCCTGCTGGGCGCTGAGGGTGAGGGGGCGGAGCTGGGCCAGGGCGAGGGGGCGGAGCACCACTGCAGCACCACTGCTCCTCTCCACTAGGAGGCAGGGACCAGGCTGGGCTGCGGGAGATCCTGGGGTGGCCCCCCCATAGCCTGGGAACCGTGAGTGGGGAGGGTGGGGGATGGTTGCACTGAACTTCAAGCCAGGGGAACCCCCTCCCCCCAGGAGGTGCAGGGGGGGGGGCCCTAGTGCAGGTTTGTCTGGGATCTCTGGGACAGGAAGTGGCAGTCTTGCCTGGGTGAGGTTTAGGGACCCCGTGTGTGTCTGGCAGGGAGGGGGCTGGCATGCTGTGTGCATACGTCTAGGATGCAGGGGCAGCTCGCATCCCCCTGCCCTTGGCTTCTTTCTACTGGCTCAGTATTGTATCCTGGGGGAGATGGGGCCAAAGCCTCCCCTCCGCCCAGATGGCAGAGTTGGGGAGATGGGGCCAAATGCTCCCCCCTCCCCGCTGGGCTCAGCCAGGCCCCGTTGATGTAGCTTGGTTCATTTTTATGTTTTTCTTGTAGGCTGAATTCCTGTGAATTAGAATAAAAATCTATTGTGACCCCTACAGCGCCTGGGGCTCCTTCCTTCGTCTACGCTCCCAGCAGGGGCCCCAGGTCTGGGAGCGCAGGGCCTGGGAGCTGTCTCCCCTGGGGCAGGGGCGTAGGGGGGACCTTGAGACTGGGGTTCCCCCCCAGCAGGGGGCAGCGAGACACGGCACCACCGTCGAATCGGAGTCCTTTATTGCCCTCTCCTCTCCCCTCACTTCCGGTGGCCCCGGCCGCCTCCCTTGGGGGAGTTGGGCACTTTCTCCAGCAGGGCCAGCTTGGCACTGAACTGCTCCTCGCTTGCCCGTAGCCGCTCCTCCACCGCCAGCCGCAGCTGGGCCAGTTCCTGGCACAGTTGAGCCGAGATGTATTCCTGCAGCGGGGCCCTGGGGCCTGCAGAGGAGAGGGGGGTGAAGAGAGCAGCCAACCGGCTCCCCCACCCTGGGGCCGGAGCAGGGCTGGTGCCCCCTAGAAGGAAAAGGCCTGAGTCCCATTCCCCACCCTGGGGCCTGCCTGGAGGCCCCGCTTGCTCCCCAAGGGGAAAGGCCCCGTATCTTGTTCCAGGCCTCACTCCTCGAGGCAGCTGTGGTCTCTTACTCTCAGTGGGGGCGGTGGTTCCACTGTCGGCTTCCTCTTGCGCTGGGGACACAGGCACCGTCACGCTCTCACCCGGCTCTCCTGCTGGGGGGTGAAGACATTGGCTAATCAGGGTGGGGCTTGGCTTCATCGGCTGGATGCTCCACCTTCCTGTGCCCCCTAAAGCCCCCTCCTCCCTTCTGTGGTGCCTGGGAGCTTGCCCCGCCCAGCCCCCTCAGGTGCCCCACTCTGTTGGGCTCAAAAAGCCAGTGTCTGGCTGGGAATTGCTGTCCTGTTAGAGCATTTTCACCTTGGCTCCAAGGCCCCAGGGCTTGCTCTTGGTCAGCAGCAGAAAGGAGAAGCCCCAATCATCTCCCCCCCCTTTCCCCCCCCAAAACCAAACTCCTCCCATGGGTACGAAGGAGGGTAAACTCCTCTGAGTTCACCCACGTGGCCGAGAGTTCTGGGGGTTCAGCGAGCACCAGCCACTCACCCAGCTCGGCCGCGGGCTCCGGCTCCGGCATTCCCACGTAGGCCAGCGATATGTCCAGCCGGACCTGTGAGGTGAGAAAACGGGGCAGGCCTGGAAGCTGCAGGGGCTGAGGTAGGTGCAGGGCTGGGGCACGCCTGCCCTCTGCTAGCTGCCCCGGGTGGGTGGAGGACTCGGGAAGGGGGCCAGTGTGCAGCTAAGCCATGCGGGTGGTGGGGCAGGCCAGGTCCCCAGGGGGTGCTGGGCGTGGCTGACACTGGAGGTGCCGTTCCCCATGGGATCCCCCAGGGGGCGCCATACCTGGGGTGTGAAGGCGTATTTGTACAGCTTGAAGTGGCGAAAGTAGGTGTTCACCACGTAGTCGCTCATGAGAGCCAGCTGCTCCTGGCTGAAGAGGTCGATGCTGAACGGAGGCCGCTGGGGCGGGAGAGAGGAGAGGAGAGGGTGAGGCAGGAGATGGGCAGGGGCTCCCCACCCCAGACTCATCCCTCGAACTGGGCCCTGCCGTGGGGGAGCTNGGGGGGGGGGGGGGGGGGGGGGGGGGGGGGGGGGGGGGGGGGGGGGGGGGGGGGCGCTCACCCGCACGGCGTGGCAGAAGAGCAGCTCGGTGAAGTAGCGGTAACATTCCTCCACATTGGGCAGTGGTGTCTCTGCGGGAGCAGACATGAGTGTGAGGGACCTGCACCCCCCATTGGCCACCCCCACCCTGCAAGCTCCTCCCCGACAACCACACCGGGAGGAGACTTCCAGGCTCCTCCCCCATGCCCACCCCCACCGCCTCTCTCCACAGCCATGTCCAACCTCCAGGCTCCTCCCCCTCCCTGTGCCCATCCCTACTCATGGAGGGTCCTCCCCTGAGACTCATCCCCTTTCTTCAGGCCCCTCGCGGTTCCCTGACTCCCTCCTCCCACTGAGGCCAGTGCCTCCCTTCGGCCCTCTCTTACCCACACAGGCCTCGTGGGTGTCTTTGACGATGGCCAAGAAGGCGGAGCTTTGCTCCCGGGAGAAGCTGTGATCCCGGCTGAACTGCACCGTGTAGAAGTAGAGATCCAGCAAGATGGCGGCCCGTGGGTCCGATTCCCAGCCCTGCAGCTGGAACAGCTCCGCCAGCACCCTGGGGAGAGGGGACCACTGACTGCAGGGGTGGGGTGTCTCCCCACCCAGGGGCCCCCTCCAGGGTGGGGAGCCCACGGGAGGACCTGAGAGTACAGGGGGGCTGGTAGGGGGTGCTCTCCCTACCATGGAAGAATAATAGGGGGGATGCCAAGCCTAGGTGCAGGGGGTGGGGGTATCTCCCCAGGGCTGGGGGGCATTGACCCAGAGCCTTCCCTGAGTCCTAAAACCAGTTACCTCTTCAGCTCGTCGGTGGTCTGCGCCTTGTCGATGAGGTCCATGGAGTGAACGTCCAGGTACTTCCTGCACCAGGGAGAGGGACCCCAATGCCGTGAACGAGCATCATTTGAAGCCCCAGCACGGGCTCAACAGCCCGTTGGGGAACATCGACAAGAGACCATCTATTAATATGGCAGGATCAGGAGCTACTTTGGGTCTCCCAGCTGAGCCGGTTCTGCCATTGCCAAGTGCCGCACCAACAATACCCCCTCGCTGCTCTAGCTCCAGGGCGTTCCCGTTACCTGCTTTTAAGGACATAGTTGGTCCTACGTGCTGGGTGCACCAGAGACTCCAGAACTGATGTGGAGCTAGGCTCACCTGGCCGGCTGTAGCCTGGTATGTACCCTGGCCCAAAAGGCCGTCACTAAGTTAGATTGCCTGTGCCAGGCCTGGAACCCTAGCCAAGGGGGTAGTGCAGGGGCGGGCAAACTTTTTGGCCTGAGGGCCACATCGGGGTTCCGAAACTGTGCCCCCCCAAACAGCCTGGTCCCTGCCCCCTATCCAGCCCCTCCCACTTCCCACCCCCCTCAGAACCCCCCACCCAGCCAACCCCCCCAGCTCCTTGTCCCCCGCCTGCCCCCTCCCGGGACCCCCCGCCTGCCCCCTCCCGGGACCCCCCGCCCCTAACCGTCCCCCTGGGACCCCCACGCCTATCCAACTGCCTCCTGCTCCTTCCTGTCCCCTGATTGGCCCCCCAGAACCCCCTGCCCCTTATCCAACCCCCCTACTCCCCACCCCCTTACCATGCCGCTCAGAGCACCAGGACTGGCAGCCACGGCACCAGGCCGGAGCCAGCCGCGCAGTCTAGAGCACTGGGGCAGGCTGGAGGCTCTCGCAGCCCCGCTGCCCAGAGCGCTGGTGGCCCGGCGAGCTGAGGCTGCGGGGGGGGAGGGACAGCAGGGGAGGGGCTGGGGGCTAGCCTCCCCGGCCGGGAGCTCAAGGGCCTGGCAGGACGGTCCCGCGGGGCTGTAGTTTGCCCACCTCTGGGGTAGTGCCTTGCAAACCATTACAAACTCAACACGTGATCTACGGAGCGCCATCCTTGTGTCCCAACATACAACCCTTTGGCTAGAAGTAGGTAGGAGGTTAAATGGCCTTCCCAGAACTGAGCTTTGGGCTAAATCCCATCAGCTGAGAAACACTTCAGCTCCCGGGAAGCTTGGTTCTCCAGAGCAGCTCGGAGCCAAGCGATCCGTGGGGGCAAGATGGAAGAGCAGAAGCCTGGCACGGCGACTTGGCAGCTAAAGAGCGGGAACGTTTCAGAGAAGAGGGACCTCGGACAAATTTGAAAAGATCTGGTCTGACTTTTTAGACCCCTTTGATTAATTCCTAGCAGATGGAAACTAGATGGCGCTCTCCTTTCCCCGCTGCTTTCTTTTTTTGTTCTTTTGTCTTGTTTGTTCTCCACCTACTTTTGGGAGAAATCAATAAGATACACATGACATAACTATCAGAAACTGCATCTTGGGTCGGGCAGCTGGGTAGCCGCCACACAGCGACACCAAAGGGGGTGGCTTGCTTGGCACTGAGATGCAGCTGCCTCGGGGGTGGGGAAGTGGGTAAGAGTCATGCAGAGATGCTGCCCGGGGATGGCTTGCTTGGCACTGAGATGCAGCTGCCTCTGGCTGGGTAACAGCCACACAGCGATGTGCCCAGAGTGCCCCCTTTGGAGGGGTTGGATGCTACTCACCACATGCAGATCCTGGCTTCATGGCACTGGGGCTGAAAGAGAGAGCGGTGTGGGGTGTCAGTGAATATGATGGGGATGGGGTGGGGCCAAGACACTGGGATGGGGGGAATGACAGGTCCCACATGCCCCACCCTGAGAGGGGTAGCCTGGCCAGTGGCCATAAGAATGAGCTGGTTGATGTTCCTAAGGGGTTAGTAACAGTGCTCAATAGTTTTATTAATATCAGATGATCAGAATCCAAGAGACAATTTGCCCATGTGTAATGAGGAATATCATGAGCCAACCAACAATGTACTCAACATCAATGAGGAGACAATCAGTTGGCAGGAGGTGATGGATATTCATGAGGTAATCAGCAATGTGATTAAGATTCATGAGGACATGATTAATCAGCTATGGATGCTGACTTTTCATGAGACATGCTTACAGGTGCAGTCTATATATGTACAAGAACCTACATTACACAACAGAATTTCCCTCCTGACGTTTTGAAATTTGGTTTTGTGCCGAATCGGAACAAAAAGCTGAAATTTCTTGTGGAAATTTAGAAAAATTGCACTTTGGAACCATCAAAACGTTTCATTTCGATAATGTGGAACTGCCTACGTTTGACAATGTCAAAATGTTTTATTTTGATAATAATAATACCACCAATTTCTTAGCGCTTTTCCTCAATAATTTCCAAGCGCTCCAGAATCTTGAACTGGATGCAGAGTAGTTGGAGGTGTGTCAGTCCCAGGATATTAGAGAGACCAGGTGGGTGAGGTAATATATTTTATTGGACCAACTTCTGTTGGTGAGAGAGAGAAGCTTTCAAGCTACACAGAGCTCTTCTTCAGGTCTGAGAAAGGTACTCTGAGTGTCACAGCTGTATTTATGCTAAGCAATCTGTTCCACCTTGCATTTAGTGGGTGCTGCAAGGCAGAGGTCCTGAGCTTTCCCGCCTCCCAAAAATCTGGCAGGTGAAGGGGGGGGGGCCTCTGGGTGCCGCACTTTAATGATAAAAGAGCCGTATGTTGGCCAACCCTGTATTATAGTGTCCGTAGCATTGACATACCTGCAGTGATGAGTGTTTTTAAAGCTGTGGAAATTCAGTAGGTGACAAATCTTACTGAGGGGGAAGTAATTAGGTAATGCTGGGTTTGGATATTCAGAGCGTGATCAAGGTAAATGAGGTGATGAATATTCAGGAGATGATGCATATTAAGGAGGTGATGAAGGGGTGAATAGTCATGTTGAATTATTATTAATGAGTGATGACAATTAAAATGATTGGTGATCCCTCGATTCGAGGCTGATCTCTACCACGGATTTACATATGGGTCCTGAGATGACTCAGGAGTCCGATCCTGGAACCGCAAATCCGCCCGCAGTAGCTACAGATATTTCGTGGCAGGCCAGCTGCCTGCTGGGAGAAAGTTATTTCTTTTTCCTTCCTTCTCTCTCTCTCTTTTCAACTTTGAGGGCAAAGTGCTTCTCCTCGAAGTGGGCCACTGCCTGATGGAGGATATGGCGCCATTGGGGTCGGTTGGTGGCTTGCTCCTCCCAGTTTGTGATGTCCACATTAGTTTTCTTAAGATATGCTTTCAGTGCGTCTTTGTAGCGTTTCCTCTGACCACCCCGGGATCTCTGACCATGGGCGAGCTGAGAGTAGAGGACTTGTTTTGGGAGGCGAGAGTCTGGCCTCCGCATACAATGTCCAGCCCAGCGAAGTTGGTGCAGGAGGATCATGGCTTCAATGCTGGTGACATTGGCTTCAGCGAGGATGCTGGCGTTAGTGTGGTGATCTTGCCACTTGATGCGAAGGATCTTCCGAAGGCATCGTTGGTGGTACCTCTCCAGACTCTTGAGGTGCTGTCGATAGGCCACCCAGGTTTCGCATCCATAGAGGAGTGTTGGAACAACAAATGTCTTATAGACCTGGATCTTGGTGTCCACGATCTGTGAAAACGCGTCGGAGCAATTTCCCAAAGGAAGCACTTGCACACTGGATCCTGTGCTGGATCTCACTGTCGATTTAAATACTTGACAGTGGTTAGCTGCAGGTGTGTGCCAAATCGTGCTGGCTACTATTGCTCCCTTGTGCTCCCCTGTTGGTCTGTCTGGCTCCATCTGGTGTCTTGTTTTACACGGGGATTGTCAGCTCTTCGGGGCAGGGACTGTCTCTTTGTTCTGTGTCTGTACTGCACCTAGCACAAGGGGGTCCTCCTGGGCTGTGACTGGGGCTTCTAGGTGCTACCGTAACACACCGAATAAATAACGTACAGCACCTAGCACAAGGGGGTCCTGGTCCATGGCGGGGGCTGCTCCTAGGTGCTATGGTGATGATAATCCGATCGTGTACAGGGACTAAGTGGCGCAGCGAGTTAACAAATGTCCACACTGGACGGGGGGGTGAATAGCTACAAGGCGACGCTCGTCAGCAAAAATCGCCACCGGCATTTCTGCAATTCGGCGGTGAATATTTACATGCTCAGAAATATTCATGAGCGGCTGCATCGGGGGTTGCTTACTCACCTAGTGAGGGCTATTTCCCTGGAGAGGGATGACCCTCAAATGCTAATCAGGTTTCAGAGCAGCAGCCGTGTTAGTCTGTATCAGCAAAAAGAACAGGAGTCCTTGTGGCACCTTAGAGACTAACACATTTATTTGAGCATAAGCTTTCGTGGGCTACAGCTACAATCGGATGCTACAATCACGAGCTGATGAATATTCATGAGGTGTCAATTCTGCGGCAGCGTCTGTCTCCCATCAGAACTGGGCGGCTCTGGAGGGTTGAACTGACTTTAGGTGAATATTAATTAGTCGATCAATTAATGCCAATTAGCATGTGCATATTAATTGAATCACGCATGCTAATTAGCCATTGAGTTAATTAGTCGGAACATCTTATTGCCTACTGATTGGGCCGTGCGTGTTAATTGGCTGGCTCGTACTAATTAGCTGATCTATGTTAATGGGGTGAATGTTAACTAGCTCATTAGCGTGAGTAATTAGCTATGAAAATTGATGGCGATGAATATTAATTAA
This sequence comes from Platysternon megacephalum, assembly GCA_003942145.1. Classification (NCBI taxonomy): domain Eukaryota; kingdom Metazoa; phylum Chordata; order Testudines; family Platysternidae; genus Platysternon; species Platysternon megacephalum. The sequence goes on along the minus strand of QXTE01000363.1, from coordinate 309,914 downwards.
CCGACGCATATGAATCACCTGGCGGGTGGTTAACGAGCCCGCGCATATTCATGAGTTAATTAATATTAATGAGCCGAGCGCGGAAGCATTACGAGGCTCATACATATTCATGAGATGATCGAAGGGCCGCGGCCCCACCTCGGGGACGGGTCTTCGCGGCGCGGTTGCCATGGCAGTAGCGTAGCCCCCGCCCCCGCCGGCCCCTCGCTCACCTGCTTCAGGCCGCCCCCCGGCCCCATCGTTGCGGCGGCGCCGGCTCCCCCTAATACTCGGGACACGTCGCCACGGCAACCCCCGCTCCGCCAATCAGAGAGGGTATCGAGGCCAGAGCCAATCAGAGAAAGATTCACTGTACGGGTGACAGCACATCAGCCAATCGCCGAGGTTGTCTTTGTCCAGCCAATCACACGGTGTATCTCTCCCGGGCTATGAACGAGTCTTAATTCCTTCAGCCAATCAAAAATGGTCTTTTCGGCTCAGCGGGTTTAGGCCAATCAGCGCCTGTCTCTCTTTGAGGGCTGGCTTCCATGATCCAATCACAGAACGCCTCTTTCATCTCTCAGCCAATCCCCAGCCGGTCTCCAACACCAGCCAATCTTCGACCGGGACACTGGTCGACTAACCCCGCCCCTCCCTCGCTCTCATCCAATGGGAGAAGAAGGGGAAAAAAAACCTCGTCTCGCGCATGTGCAGCGCGTAGTAGGGGGCGGCTGTTGGGAGTGTCAGGTCAGCGCGTGCGCAGTCGGGTGGCTGGGGGTGGGAGCGCGAGGCAGGTGAGAGCCCGGCGGGGAGAGTGTCAAGGGGGTGAGAAGAGGAGGGAGGGTGGCAAGGGGGGGAGAGGAGAGGTGGGGGGGGGGGGGGAGGGGGGGGGGGGGGGTGGCAAGGGGGTGAGAGGAGGGGTAGGGGGAGGGTGGCAAGGGGGTGAGAGGAGGGGTGGGGGGAGGGTGGCAAGGGGGTGAGAGGTGGGGGGAGGGAGGGTGGCAAGTGGGTGAGAGGAGGGGGGAGGGTGGCAAGGGGGGAGGGGTTGGTTGGTTGGGTTGGGGGGTTTAAGGGGTGCCATGGGGTTGGGGAGCTGAGAGGTCTGTGGATAGTAAAGGGAGATGCGGGAGGTAAGAGTCCAGGCGATGGGGGGGGGGGCAGAGATGACGAGGGTAGGGAGGTTTCTGATCCCTCTCTGTTTCCCTTCCAGGTGAGGCGCAACTCCTGGGCTGATCCCCCCCCGCCCCCCAGCTGCTGCTGCCAGAGCCCCCGGCCAGCGGCGCCATGTCGGGGCCGGGGAGCAAGCGGGCGGCTGGGGACGGGGGCTCAGGGCCCCCTGAGAAGAAAGCCAATCGGGAGGAGAAGACGACCACCACCTTGATCGAACCCATCCGCCTGGGGGGCATCTCCTCCACGGTCAGTGCCTGGGGTGGGGACTGTTGGGGGCAAGGGGGGGTGGGTGGACGGAGGGCATTTGGGGGGTTCAAGAGAAACTGGGAACATGGAAGGGATTTGGGAACCCTGATTGGGCAGGTGGGGGTGGGGGGGATGCTGGGTGTAATTTGGGGAGGGC
>QXTE01000363.1:297445-308316 GCA_003942145.1 Platysternon megacephalum | reverse complement strand
CCCCCCCCCCCCCCCCCCCCCCCCCCCCCCCCCCCCCCCCCCAGGAGGAGATGGACCTGAAGGTGCTGCAGTTCAAGAACAAGAAGCTGGCGGAGCGGCTGGAGCAGCGCCAGGCCTTTGAGGACGAGCTGCGTGAGCGCATTGAAAAGCTGGAGAAGCGCCAGGCCACAGATGATGCCACCCTGCTTATTGTCAACCGTTACTGGAGCCAGGTGAGGCCCCTGCCCATCCCCTGGCCATGGCCCTCTCCCCACGATCTCTCCTGCAGCCTCCCCCAACTCTGCATTCCACACCCACCCCTCCTCCCATCCCGGCCACAACCCTCTGGCCGTGCATTGCACTCCTTGTCACAATGCCTCATCTCCACCACGATACCCCTGCCACGCATCCCTTGCCCCATTGCCCCCCACCTGCCTTGTTGCTTATCATCATCTGCAATTGGAGAGCCGCCTCTCTGAACCCTCACCATATCTCCCAGCGACCACAACATGCTGCCTACGGTGAGACCTCGGCCTGCTGTTCTCTAGTGTGGTTGAGTGATTGGGGGCTGGGAGCCAGGACGTCTGGGTCCTTAACTCTGTTACCACAGTCTTCCTCTGTCCCTCCCAGAGACCTTCCTCCTGGGTGTACGTCGCCCCCAATCAGTGGATCCTCAAGAGGGGGGGCACAGGTGTTATTTCCTCTCCCAGGCCTGTGCTGGGCTGACCTCTCTCTTCCCCCCCCTCCCCCAATCTCCATCTCCCCACAGCTGGATGAAAATGTGCAGGTCCTGCTGAGAGGCTATGATGGGGACTGCGAGCCCCCACCCCCTGCAGCCCCTGCTCCCCCCTCCGTAGAGGAACCCAGGCCAGAGCCAATGGGACTGGACCCCGAGAACTCAGCCAGCCCTAGTACCGAGGGCCCAGATAGGACAGGTGAGCATGGGAGAGGTGCCAGGCTGCAGGGGGCGCTGCACTGGGGCAGGGGGGTTCTATGGCTTTGCAAGGGGGCGCCACTCTGGCGGGGGTTCAGTAGGGCGGGGGCGCTCGGCAGGGGGTGCTCTCCCCTCGCAGTGATCTCAACATAGCGCTAAACCCTTCTCTGTCCTCCCCACCCCCGCAGAAACGGCCCCACCTGTTGCGGCCACGTCTACCTCCTGGAAGGCCGGGGGGCTCCTGCTGAACGAGCCGGCCCTCTCATTCCTGGCCACGCTGGCCAGCAGCAGCAGCGAGGAGATTGAGCTGCAGCTGCAGGAACGCATGGAGTTCTCCAAGGCCGCCGTGTCCCGTGTGGTTGAAGTCTCCAACAAGATCCACCGGCGCACGGAGGAGCTGTGCCAGAAGATCCACGCCCGTGGTGAGCCGAATGCCGGGGTTCCATCCTGGCCGTGGGAGCGGAGTGAGATCTAGGGGGTTAGAGTTGGGGTGCTGGGAGTCAGGACTCCTGGATTCTCAGAGGTGTGACTCCTTTTCAGCTGACTTGGACCAGCTGGATGAGGCGTTGAAGTCCTTGAACAAAGAGCTGATGAGAGAGAATCAGCGGCTGCAGGACTTGGCGATGCAGCTGCAGGAGAAACACCACAAGATCTCGCTGGAGGTATGAGCTGGTTCTCAGGGCAGAGGGGCTGGCTGGCTGGCTCAGGGGTAGGGAATGAGTCACAGGGCCTTTCCCCTCTGGGGGCACCGGCTCTGACCCCAGGGTCGGGGGCTATCTGGCCTGGAGTGGATCCAGCCCCGCTCATCTGTCTCCCTTCCTGGCGCAGTACACAGAGCTGCAGGACAAGGTGACATCGTCGGAGACCAAGGTGCTGGAGATGGAGACGACGGTGGAGGATCTGCAGTGGGATATTGAGAAGCTGCGCAAGCGCGAGCAGAAGCTCAACAAACACCTAGCTGAGGCGCTGGAGCAGGTGACCTGCCCCCGTACCCAAGGCTTCCCTCTCCTCATCCTCCCAGGCCCCTTCCTGTGTCTCACTGCTCCCATCTGGCCCTGTTGCAGCTGGAGCCCTAGTTTCTCTCTGCCACCTGTATCTGGGTCCCACTCCCGCTCTCCCCTCATCCCCTGTATCTGGGGCTCGCTGCCATATGTGCCCATTCCTCAGAGCACTTGGGAGGCCTGATCGGCGAGGGGGTTGCTGACTTTCTTTCTGGCCTTTTGCAGCTGAACTCCGGTTACTACGTGTCAGGCAGTTCCGGGGGCTTCCAGGGCGGGCAGATCACGCTCAGTATGCAGAAGGTGAGGGGGCAGGGGGAGCTGGGGACTCGGGAGGGGTGGGGATCTCTGGCACTTGGGCAGGTGGAGGTGAGGGTCCCAGTGCAGAGCGGGGTGGGGGTCTCTGGGAATGGGATGGGGAAGTTATGGTGCAGGGAAGGGTGGGGGAGTCAGACCCTGAGGTTGGGGAGCATCTTTGTGCTGGGGGGTGGGGCGGGGGTCTCTGGGGTGGAGTCCTGGTGCAGGAAGGGGTGGGGTTGTGAGGGTGGGGTCTTGTGGCACATGTTGAGGCAGCCCCTGGGTGGGGGTCTTGAGGCGGGCGGGAGACGGCCTCTGTCATCGGAGCCCTGTGTCGGCAGTTCGAGATGCTGAACGCGGAGCTGGAGGAGAACCAGGAGCTGGCCAACAGCCGCATGGCTGAGCTGGAGAAGCTGCAGCAGGAGCTGCAACAGGCTGTCAGGATCAATGAGAAGCTCAAGGTAACAAGGTGGAGGGCGGCGTCCCCTGGAGCCAGGCTGGGTGATGGGGTCTGGCCGGGAGGGGTGGAGGACGGTGCCCCGGGGCCAGGCTGGGTGATGGGGCCTGGCCGGGAGGGGTGGAGGGCAGCACCCCCTGGAGCCAGGCTGGGTGGTGGGGTCTGGCCCGGAGGGGTGGAGGACGGTGCCCCGGGGCCAGGCTGGGTGATGGGGCCTGGCCCGGAGGGGTGGAGGACGGTGCCCCTGGAGCCAGGCTGGGTGATGGGGCCTGGCCGGGAGGGGTGGAGGACGGTGCCCCGGGGCCAGGCTGGGTGATGGGGCCTGGCCGGGAGGGGTGGAGGGCAGCACCCCCTGGAGCCAGGCTGGGTGGTGGGGTCTGGCCCGGAGGGGTGGAGGACGGTGCCCCGGGGCCAGGCTGGGTGATGGGGCCTGGCCCGGAGGGGTGGAGGACGGTGCCCCTGGAGCCAGGCTGGGTGATGGGGCCTGGCCGGGAGGGGTGGAGGACGGTGCCCCGGGGCCAGGCTGGGTGATGGGGCCTGGCCGGGAGGGGTGGAGGGCAGCACCCCCTGGAGCCAGGCTGGGTGGTGGGGTCTGGCCGGGAGGGGTGGAGGACGGTGCCCCGGGGCCAGGCTGGGTGGTGGGGCCTGGCCGGGAGGGGTGGAGGGCGGCAGGCTGGGCAGTGGGGCCTGGCCGGGAGGGGTGGAGGGCAGCACCCCCTGGAGCCAGGCTGGGTGGTGGGGTCTGGCCGGGAGGGGTGGAGGGCGGCGCCCGCTGGTGCCAGGCGTGGGGGGAGATGTGGGGAGGCTGGCTGGGGTGGAGGGTGGTGCCTGTGGCAGTGACGCCCCGTGCCCCCAGGTGGCGCTGCGGTCGCTGCCCGAGGAGGCGGTGAAGGAGACCCTGGACTACAAGGTGCTGCAGTCGCAGTTCTCGCTGCTCTACAATGAGAGCCTGCAGGTGAAGACCCAGCTGGACGAGGCGCGGGCCCTGCTGCTCACCACCAAGAACAGCCACCTGCGCCACATTGAGCACATGGAGGTGAGGCTGGGGGGCGGGGCCTGTGAGGGGAATGCGCCACACCTTTGTGCATTGGGTGGTTACTGTTCTGAAGGGCCTGTGCCAGGTCGGAGGGTACCATTTGTGGTGCAGCGCCTCCTTGTATTGGGATGTACCACTCTGGCCGGGGGTGGAGGAATGCTTACTATGCTGCCTGCAGGGAGAGTGATTCCTCCCCCGTCTCTCACCCGCCGCCCGCCCCCTTGCAGAGCGACGAGCTGAACCTGCAGAAGAAGCTGCGCACGGAGGTGATCCAGCTGGAGGACACGCTGGCCCAGGTGCGCAAGGAATACGAGATGCTGCGCATCGAGTTCGAGCAGAACCTGGCTGCCAATGAGCAAGCGGGTGAGAAAGAGACACTTCCCCGTCCCCCCTGTGCCCGGCCCCATGGTACGGCCCGGCATGGTGTATCGCCTGGCCCCTTGGTACGGCCCGGCATGGTGTATTGCCCGGCCCTGTGTGCAGCTCCATGGTACGGCCCTGCGTGGAGTGTGCTCCTCCCCCCACAGCAGTGCGCTGTTGGCAATACCCCCGCACTCACTCAGTGCAGCGAGCTTCCTCCCAGCGGTGCCCTGCTGCGGGCTGCTGCCCTGGCATTGCCTGCCAGGATCTCTGCACTGCAGTGAGCTTTCTCCCCACCAGTGCCCTGCCACCAGCCACCTACCCCCCATGGCAGATGCCCCCCATCCTGGGAAAGCAGGTTCCTTATCCCCCTATGTAACCCTGCCCCCTCAGGTCCCATTAACCGGGAGATGCGCCACCTGATTAGCAGCCTCCAGAACCACAACCATCAGCTGAAAGGAGACGTGCAGCGATACAAGCGCAAGCTGCGTGAGGTGCAGGCTGAGATCAACAAGGTGAGAGATCCGTTGGGGAGGGTTGCGCTCAACGATCCACTCTGGGGGAGGGGAGGGCTTGACTGGAGGAAGGGCAGGGAGAGATCCATTTGGGGATCTGCTTGGCGTACAGGCAGCATTTAGGGATCTGTTTTGCAGGGAGGGGCGGTGTTCAGGGATCTGCTCGAGAGGTAGAAGGGATCCACTCAGGGAGGGGCAAGTGGCATTTAGGGATCTGCTCTGAGGGGCAGAGAGGTATCCACTTGAAGTGAGGGGCTGCATTTAGAGATCCATTTGGGGCAGGGAAGGATCTGCTCTAGCGGAGGGGCTTCATTAAGGATCCATTTGGGTGGCCACAAGGGATCTGTGGGGTGCAGGGTTTAGGGATCGGCTTGCGGGGGGCGGGGAGGGATCTGTGGGGGAGGTGCGGGGTTTAGGGATCGGCTTGGGGGGTCGGGAAGGGATCGGTGGGGGAGGTGCGGGGTTTGGGGATTGTCTTGTGGGGATGGGGCGGGGATGGATCAGTGGGGGAGGTGCAGGGTTTGGGGATCAGCTTGGGGGGGCCGGCGAGAGATCTGTGGGGGAGGTGTGGGGTTTAGGGATCGTCTTGGGGGGGCGGAGAGGGATCGGTGGGGGAGGTGTGGGGTTTGGAGATCGGCTGGGGGGGTGGGGAGGGATCGGTGGGGGAGGTGCTGGGTTTAGGGATCTGCAGCCCAGGGGTCTCACTCCCACTCTCCCTCTCCCAGATCCGGATGCAGTCGAGCGGCTTCCCCTGCGGCTCAGCTGTTCTGCCCCCCGCACCCGGGCCGGAGGAGCCGGTGGGCGTGGCCCCGGCCGTGGCGGTGAAGGAGGAGGAGGGGGGTGCGCCTGCCCTAGAGGTGAAGAAGGAGCTGAAGGAGGCAGTGGTGGCTGTGGTGAAGAAGGAGGAGACAGCGCCCCTGCCCGAAGGGGGGGTAAAGAAGGAGGAGGAGGAGCCGCTCCCCCCGGCTCCCCAGCCGCCCCCCCCGCCTCGCATCAAGGAGCCACCGGAGCGCCCCAAGGGGAGCCGCGGGGGGGACCGGGAGCGCTCGCGGGATCGCGACAGGGACGGCTCGGCACGTGAGCGCGACCGGCAGAAGAGCAGCGATGACCCCAAGAAGAAGGACTCAGACCTACTCAAGCAGCTGCGCATTGAGCTCAAGTGAGAGAACCCCAGCATCCAGGGGGAGGGGGAGGGAGCTGGGGGTGGTCCCAGGCTGGCTGTGGTGTGCAGGGCCCTGATTCCTCTCCCCACCAGGAAGGCCCAGGAGAGCCAGAAGGAGATGAAGCTGCTGCTGGACATGTACAAATCAGCCCCCAAGGAGCAGCGGGACAAGGTGCAGCTCATGGCTGCTGAGAAGAAGACCAAGGCCGAGGTGAGTGAGACCCTCGCGGGGTGGGGGGTCTGGAGGGTGGGTCTATGGGTAGGATGCAGATTGAGGGGTAGGGTCTGCCTCACTCTGTATAGGCGGATATGGGACAGTGACCCCCGTCTTTCTGCACCCGGCAGGCAGAGGAGCTGGGGGGTGGCTATGGGGCTGTGACCCCCGTCTCTCTGCCCCCTGCCGATGGAGGAGCTGGGGGGGTGGTGGTTATGGGGTTGTGACCCCCGTCTCTCTGCCCCCCTGCAGGTGGAGGAGCTGCGAGGGCGGGTGCGGGAGCTGGAGGAGAAGGAGAAGAAGGAGAGCAAGAAGATGGCAGACGAGGATGCCCTGCGCAAGATCAAGCTGGCGGAGGAGCAGATTGAGCACCTGCAGAAGAAACTGGCTGCTACCAAGCAGGTACCGGTATGAGGGAGTGGGTGGCAGATGGGTTGGGGGTGGTTAGTGGCGGGAGGTTCCCCTGAATGGGGTGGGAAGGGGAGATCTGGCAGGATTGGGGAGGGCTCCAGGGGTGGGGCTGGGCAATCTGGCAGAAAGGACTTGGCTGGGGAGGGGGTCCAGGCCCCCCTGACCTCATGCCCCGCCGCAGGAGGAGGAGGCCCTGCTGTCGGAGATGGACGTGACAGGCCAGGCCTTCGAGGACATGCAGGAGCAGAACATGCGCCTCATGCAGCAGCTGCGTGAGAAGGACGATGCCAACTTCAAGCTCATGTCCGAGCGGATCAAGTCCAACCAGATCCACAAGCTGCTGCGTGAGGAGAAGGACGAGCTGGCAGATCAGGTGCTGGCCCTCAAGTCACAGGTAGGGGGTGCTGCAGGGAGTGGGATTGGGGGCTCAGTAGTAGGGTTGCCAACTGTCTAATCACACAAACCCAAACACCCTTGCCCTGCCCCTTCTCCGAGGCTGCACCCTGCTCACTCCGTCCCCTCTCCCCCACCCTCACTCATTTTCACCGGGCTAGGACAGGGGGTTAAGGTGCGGGAGGGGGTGCCGGCTCTGGGGTGGGGCCGAGGGATTCGCAGTGTAGGAGGGGGCTCCGGGCTGAGTCTGGGGCAGGAGGTTGAGGTGGGTGTGGGGTGCAAGCTCTGGGAGGGATTTTGCATGCTGGAAGAGGCTCAGAGCTGGGCCAGGGGCTTGGGGTGCGGGAGGGGGTGAGGGGTGCAGGCTCTGGGAGGGAGTTTGGATGCAGGAGGGGACAGGGGCTTGGGCAGGAGGAGAGAGTTTGGGTGCGGAAGGGGGTTGGGGTGTAGGGGGTGTGTGGGGTGCTGGCTCTGGGAGGGAGCTCAGGGTGGGGGCAGGGGCTTTGGGTGCAGGAGGGGGTGTGGGCTCCGGCACGGCAGCACTTACCTTGGGTGGCTCCCAGTGGGCAGCGCAGCGGGGCTAAGGCAGGCTCCCTGCCTGCCCTGTCCCACTCCCGGAAGCAGCTGGCATGCCCCTGTGGCCCCTGTGGGGGGGCAACAGGGGGCTCTGTGCTCTGCCCCTGCCTGCAGGCACAGGCCATGCAGCTCCCATTGGCTGCAGTTCCCGGCCAATGGGAGCTGTGGAGTCGGCGCTCGAGGCAGGGGCAGCGCGCGGAGACCCCCTGCTCCCTCTCCTCCCCCTCCCCCCCCCCAGGGGCCACAGGGACATGCCAGCTGCTTCCGGGAGCGGTGCGGGGCCAAGGCAGGTAGGGAGCCTGCCTTAGCCCCACTGTGCCGCTGGACCTTTAACGGCCTAAAATCTCCCTGTTTGGCTTCAGTAGCCTCCAGGAGATTGAGCCTGATTCCGGAGACTCTCGGCAAAACGGAGAGGGTTGGCCACCCTAGCTCAGTAGGGGGTGCTCTCCCCTCACAGGCAGTGTGTGCCTCAGTGCGGCACTAGGGGGCTCTGGGTTGCACAGACCAGGATGGGGGTTCAGCAGGGTGGGCCTGTGCGGTTGGGGTGGGGTTCATTAGGGGGTGCTCTCCCCTGGCAGGCAGGGGGCGGGGGCAGCTGGCTGGCTGCGAGTCGGCAGGCGGTGCTCTCCTGACCGGGCCGCGTTGCAGGTGGACGCCCAGCTGCTGGTGGTGCAGAAGCTGGAGGAGAAGGAGCGGGTGCTGCAGGGGAACCTGGGCACCGTGGAGAAGGAGCTGACCCTGCGTAGCCAGGCCCTCGAGCTCAACAAGAGGAAGGTGAGTTGGGGGGCAGGGCTGGGGACCTGGGGGGGGGGGAGGCTTGATGAGGGGCATCCATGGTGCGGGTGGCTCTTTTGGATCCACAGGGCTAGTCCACAGGAGAACCCTTATTTCTTGGCTAAGCCTTGAAGTTGGCATTTTCCTAGGGGGAGCTCCATAGCTCTCTGGGGCTGGGCCTAAGATCTCCGGCACCCCCTCTTCTTCCTACAGCAGGTCCGCCTGAGGTCAGGCGCCTGCTCCGAGCCCTTTGCCCTGTCGGGAGCCACGCGGCCTGTTCGAGCTAATTTAGCACCCGTTGGTTAGCTGGGACCCAGCGTCGGAGAGGGTTTGGGTTCACACAGGAGAGCCACGCTCCAGTCAGCGTCCCTCCTAGCCGGACACCCGTCGTCCGTCTCCTTGAGCTCTGTGCGTGTGTGTGTGAGCCCAGATCTTCACTCTGCTGCCTCAGCCCAGCCTTCTCCCGCTCAAGAGTCCCTCTGCTTCCTCGTCTGTCGATGGGGTTCCTGTTCATAGGTGTGGATCCCAGTGTACCTGATCTCATCCCAGATGCTGGCCAGGCCTCATTCCCCTCTCCCCTAGGAGTCATCTGCCTGGTTTTGCTCAGCGGGTGGGGAAACTGAGTCACACACGTTGGTTATAAAAATATGACAAATATCCCCACGTTTGTTGGGGATGCTGCTGGAGGGAAGCTCACAGCATTGGGATGGGCTCTGTGGCTGGAGCCCTACTGTGGGGGGGAAACTGGCAGTGCTGTGGGCTGTTCCCCAGTGGGAGCATAGGTGCCGACTCCGTGGGTGCTCCAGGGCTGGAGCACCCACGGAGAAAAATTAGTGGGTGCTGAACACCCACCGGCAGCTCCCCGTGCCCCCCCCCCCCGCTCCAGCTCACCTCTGCCTCCTCCGCAAGCGCTCCGCCACATCCTGCTCTCCCCCCTCCCTCCCAGCGCTTGCACCGTGAAACAGCTGTTTCGCAGGGCAGGGAGGGAGGGGGGAGGAGGGGAAACACAGCGCACTGGGGGAAGATGCGGGGCTGGGGCGGGGATTTGGGGAAGGGATCCAATAGGGGCAGGGAGGGGGTGGAGTTGGGGCAGGGACTTTGGGGAAGGGGTTGGAATGGGGGCGGGGCCAGGGACGGGGACGGGGGGCGCAAGCACCCACTGGTGCAGGAGAAAGTTGGCGCCTATGACTGGGGAATCTTTCTAAGGTGTTTCACTGCACATGCTGTAGCTTTTCTTAAAGGAATCAGAGATCATTACACTTCTCTCCTAGCTTTTAGATCTAATTTGAATAGATTTAATTAGTTATGGTCTGTCATTTTTTTTCCCTCTTTCTTTCCACTTCCCCTTCTCTTCTTAATTTGATTTTATGCTGGCCACATTAGACTGTTAGACCCCAATCCTGCAGACTACTGGAACACCGTACAAGATTGCAACCCACCTTACCATTTTCACTGTGAATAGGATCACTCTGGATCTGACTGTCATTTATACTAGTCCCCTGTAACCACTTTGGAAGTGTAAAGGGGCCTTAAAATGGATATAAATATAATTTAACTTACACCACTTTTAATGTAATTTAATTTGACACCCATTTTACACTGAATGGTGCGAAATGGCCTTTGTGTAAAAGAGAATCAGTTTCCTTTGTTGATTGTTTCCATTGCATCATTTGTACGTATCAGTTCTCAGGCACTGTTCAGGGGGAAGCTCACAATGATTGACATTCCCTCCTCCCACAGGCGGTGGAAGCGGCCCAGCTGGCCGAGGACCTGAAGGTGCAGCAGGAGCACGTGCAGTGCAAGCTGAAGGAGATCCAGGCCTGCATGGCCGAGAACCGCGCTGCCAAGGAGAAGGAGTCCTTCAACCTCAAGAGGGCCCAGGTAGGGCGCAGGGGCCTGTGGGTCATACTGCGGGGAGGGGAAGGGGAGGGCCTGGGCCCCCTTGCTGACTGGATCTTCCCTGCACCCCAGGAGGACATCTCCCGGCTGCGGCGCAAGCTGGAGAAGCAGAAGAAGGTGGAGGTGTACGCCGACGCTGACGAGATACTGCAGGAGGAGATCAAGGAGTACAAGGTGGGCAGTGGGCAGCTGGGGGAGGAGGGGGAATCCTGGCACTGGGGGTGGGGCAAAGCTAGGGGAGAGGGCTGTGCTCAGGCTCTGAGGGTCGGGGGAAGGGACCCAGCCCCCCTCACTAACAGAGTCTGTGCCCTCCCCGCCCCCCAGGCCAAGCTGACCTGTCCCTGCTGCAACACACGCAAGAAGGACGCAGTGCTCACCAAGTGCTTCCACGTCTTCTGCTTTGACTGCGTCAAGACGCGCTACGACACCCGGCAGCGCAAGTGTCCCAAGTGCAACGCTGCCTTCGGCGCCAACGACTTCCACCGAATCTACATCAGCTGAGCGCCTGCAGTCCCCCTTCCCAGCCCACCCCGCTAGCCCTCCGTTCCACAGCTCCCCCTCCTCCGGCATCCACACGGCGGTCCCCTCCCTCCTGCCCACTGCAATCCGCTCAGCAGGTGCTGCCAGGATTCCCTGTGGATCCCACCCAAGTGATGCCTGATCCCCTGAGGATCTGCTCCTCCCCCAGGCTCTGCTCCGTACTCACTCTGGGTTCTGCCGGGGTCTGCTCCCCTGGGGCTGGTCTCCTCCCTCTAATATTTGAACCCCGGTGAGAGCCCCGTTGTGCCGAGAGGATGCCCTTGGGGGTGAAGGGTCTCAGGGCAGCAGCTGACTGCGTGTAGGGGGGTACGGGGGGGGGGGGGGGG
>QXTE01000363.1:209496-297210 GCA_003942145.1 Platysternon megacephalum | reverse complement strand
CCCCCCTGCTCCCAGTCTCCTGACTGCTCTGACCCCTATCCACACCCCCGCCCCTTGACAGGCCCCCCGGGATCCCACGCCTATCCAAACCCGCCTGTTCCCCATCCCCTGTCCACACCCCCACCCCCTGACAGGCCCCTTGTCCTGAAAGTGCTTGCAACCCCTCCCATCTTGGTATCATCTGCAAACTTTATAAGTGTACTCTATGCCATTGTCCAAATGGTTTATGAAGATATTGAACAGAACTGATCCCTGTGGGACCCCGCTTGATATGCCCTTAACTAGTCAGAGTACGGTTTGCCAACCAGTTGTGCGTTCACCTTATAGTAGGTTCACCTAGGCTGTATTTCCTTAGTTTGCTTATGAGACGTTCATGTAAGACAGTATCAAAAGCTGTACTAAAGTTGAGATATGTGACATCTACTGCTTCCCCCTTCCAATCCACAAGTCTTGTTATCCTGTCAGAGAAGGATACTAGGTTGGTTTGATATGATTTGTTCTTGACAAATTCATATTCACTGTTACTTATTACTTTATATTCTTCTAGGTACTTACAAATTGAGTGTGTGTTTGCTCCATTATCTTTCTGGGTACTGAAGTTAAGCTGACTGGTCTATAATTCCCTGGGTTGCCCTTATTCCCCTTTCTATAGATAGGTACTGTATTTTCCCTTTTCCAGGCCTCGGGTATCTCTCCCATTCTCCATGAGTTCTCCGAGATAATTGCTAACGGCTCAGAGATCTCTTCAGCCAGTTCCTTAGGTATTCTAGACGTATTTCATCAGACCCTGCTGACCTGAAGACATCTAACTTAATTCTCAACTTGCTCTTTCCCTATTTTAGCCACAGATTCTACCCCATTTACACTGATGTTCACTACGTTAGACATCCAGTTACTGCTAACCTGTTTGGTGAAAACTGAAACAAAAAGGGCATTTAACACTTTGGTCATTGCTGCGTTTTTTTGTTATGGTCTTTCCCTCTTCATTGAGTAATGAGCCTACCCTGTCCTTACATTAGAAACAAGAGGAAGAGCATTTGTAAAATGTTTTCTTATTACCCTTTATGCCCCTAGCTGATTGAATCTTGTTTAGTGCCTTGGCCTTTGTAACTTTAGCCCCTACATGCTCTCATCCTTTGTAATTTGACCTAGTTTCCACTTTTTGTATGACTCTTTTTTGAGTTTCAGGTCTTTTGAAGATCTGGTTAAGCCAGGGTGGGCTCTTACCGTACTTCCTTCTCTCCTGAGGCTGGGGATAATTTGCTCTTAATAATGTCTCTTTAAAAAACTGCCAACTCCCCTGCACTTGATCCCCTTAGACTTGCTTCTCCTGGGCTCTGACCTGCCATTTCTCTGAGTTTGCTAACGCCTGCCTTCTTGAAGTCCATTGTTTTTTTTATTCTGCTGTTTTCCCTCCTACCATTCCTTAGAACCATGAACTCCATCTTTTCATGATCACGTTGACCCAATCTGCCTTCCACCTTCAAATTCTCAACCAGTTCCGCCCTATTTGTCAGAATCCACTCTAGGACAGCCTCTCCTCTAGTCGCTCTCTCCACCTTCTGCAATAAAAGTCGTCTCCAATGCAGTCCAAGAACTTGTTGGAAAATCTGTGTCTTGCTGTATTATTTTCCCAACAGCTGTCTGTGTAGGTGAAGTCCCCCATCACCGCTAAGGTCTGGTCTACACTACAGACTTCTAGCGGTATAACTTCATCGCTCAGGGGTGTGAAAAATCCACACATCTGCGCCACGTAGTTACACCAACCTGACCCACCCTCTACACGGCACTATGGCAGCAGGAGAGCTGCTCCCGTCGACATAGTTACTGCCTTTTGGGGAGGTAGAATAACTACGCCGAAGGAAGAGCTCTTTCCTGTCATCTTAGAGTGTCTTCAAGTGCTACACCGGTGCAGCGTTTTAAGTGGACATTTGCCCTAAGGCTTGTGTTTGGGATGATTTTGTTAGTTGTTTAAAAAAAGCCTCATCCAGCTCTTGATGGTTCCTCGTAGACCCCTACCATGACCTTACCCTTATATTTTACTCCTTTTATCCTTTCTCAGAGACTTTTTCAGCAATCTGCCTCCCTTCTCTTTCAGTCTCAGTGTAAGTGTATACATCTTGGATATTCAAAGCAACACCTCCTTCCTTTGTCCCCTACCTGTCCTTCCTGAACAAGCTGGACCCATTTATACCAATAGTCCAGTCATGTAAATTGTCCCACTAAGTCACTGTGATGTCAGTGATGGCCTAAGTGTGATTATTCACTAATAGTTTTAGTTCTTCCTGTTTATTCTCCATACTTCTAGCATTAGTATACAGCCATCCAAGAACCCAGGAGTCTCGACTCCCAGCCCCCCTGATCTAACCCACTAGACCCAGAGCTGGGGAGCCCTTGAGCAACAGAAGGTGAGTGACTGAAGCTCTGCTCCTAGTCTCCAGCTGGTCTCACTGGGGCTGGTTTCTGCTGTTCCATGAACCCCCAGGGCCTGTGGCTGAAAAGTTGAGGAGTGACCCAGGTTTCAGGGGCCAGGCGTATGCCATGGCTCAGACCGCCACCAGGGCCTGCTGCAGCGAGTACACAGCCCCCCCTAGTGGCACATTTGGGGCCAGCCAGGACTGTGAGGGGAGAGCGCCCCCTACTGAGCCCCCGTTCCCCGCCGCGCGGCACGGTGACCCCTTAGCACCACTGGGGCCAGCCCGGACCGTGAGGCCCCCTCACCTACCCAGATCCAGTGACCCTGCTGGGGGTGCAAGGAGCCCCGGGTTTCAGGACACGTGCTAATGCCCCTGGCTCTCGTCTCAGCTGGGCTGGGGGCAATCGCAGCGCCCGATTCCTAGGCGAGCTCAGGAACTATTGCAAGGAGGGGACGGAATAAGGCTGGGACCTTCCTGTTCCCAGCAATCCCCCCGGCTGGTGGGGCGGTGTGTGCGCGCCTGGCAGCCGGGAGGGGAGCGCACAAAGAGACCCGCTGCCGGCCACTCCTGCCGCGGGGGCGCGTCTCCGGCTGCTGCCCCGGCCCCGGGAGGGGAGCGCCCCGGGCGGGGGCGAGAAACAGCAGCCGAGGCAGGAAATCGCTGCCCGGAGGCAGCGGCCGCGGTGAGGAGGGGCTGGGACTGGACAGACACTCCGGGGCAGCGGCGGGGTGGGGCTGGGGAAGGGAAAGATGCTAAGCCCAGGGGATCTGGCCACAGGGGCCCCCGGGAGCCGAGGAGAGAGCGCTGCGATGGTTGCAAAGCCCTTCCCGGCACAGCCCCCCGGCATGTGTCCCTAATTCCAGCTGGAAATTGCACGGGAGCCGTGTTTCAATAACTCCCCCCGGCCTGTACTGAATGGTGCAGAAATGGAACCCAGGAGTCCAGGGTGTGTGTGGGGGGTCTGGGTGTTTCACCTTCTCCCCCGCCCTCCTGGTTCTCCGGGCCCCATTGATTTCTGTGTTGGTGGTGTTCGCCTCCTGGAATTGGCATGTGTGTTGGGGGTAGCGGGGTCGGGGCTGGCTGAAGGTTTGAGCACCCAGGGGGATGGTTTGAGAGAAGTGCCTGAGCTGGAAGGGGCAGCCCAACAACTTTGACATGTTACACGTCATCATTAGGTTTCAGAGTCGATGCCCCCATTGAGAAGAGTGGAGACAATTCATGCCGTTCAGGGCAAATCTACGCTACGAAATTAAGTCGACCTAAGTACAGCCATTGCAGAGATTGAATCGGTTTTACACGTCCACACTATGCTCCTTGTGTCGGCGGCGCGCGTCCTCACCAGGAGCTTATTAGCTACCAGTGGGGGGCATTGAGGGATGGTTTCTGAAAGGCAGCAACGGTCGATGTAAGTAACACAGTTTTTACACGGACACTGTGTCGACCTAACTACATCGACTTAAGCGCTACGCCTTCACGGAGGTGGAGTTATTAAGTCGGTGCGGTGG
This sequence comes from Platysternon megacephalum, assembly GCA_003942145.1. NCBI lineage: Eukaryota > Metazoa > Chordata > Testudines > Platysternidae > Platysternon > Platysternon megacephalum. Next base: position 293,288 of record QXTE01000363.1, on the reverse strand, counting down.
GCGAGTTACATCGGCGGGAGCTACATTTTAGTGTAGACGCTTACAGAGCCAGGTCGATGTAAGCTGCCTTATGTCAGCCTACCTGTGTCGTGTGGACCAGGTCTCAGAGTGATCAGTTCAGGCTCTCTGCAGACTCAGGCAGATGTTGGGTCATGTTCTCCAGTTTTTCTGTGCACTATGATGGCTAGAAATAGGTTTTTCCCTTGGTGAAAACTGAAGTTCTGCTGCTAATTGTGCATTCTGGGCACTTAATACATGTCTCTTCCGATCTCCGGTTTCATCTTATTCTATGCCTAGCCTATCTCAGTTCAGAAGTGATTAAATGAAAACCTTTAGCATGGAAAACTCATTGAGACCATCAGCTGCTTTCTAGGGCCAGATAATGCCCTGGGGCAGGTGTGGAGTGTTCTGTGGCATGTGGAAGTGGAATCAGCTGGGAATAAAGCATTGTCTTGTGGTTGTAAATTGTCCCAATGCCAACTATCGGGCTGGGGGGTGTTGAGTGATGGTGCCATGATTAGGTCCCCTCTTAATAGGGTGACCAGACAGCAAATGTGAAAAATTGGGACAGGGGGTGGTGGGTAATAGGAGCCTATATAAGAAAAAGACCCAAACATCGGGACTGTCCCTATAAAATCGGGACATCTGGTCACCCTACCTCTTAATTAAGCTCTTGGCTAAGGAGCCCTCTGGAAGTGGGGTGCTAACAGTGGATGGCACCAGAATGAGAAGGGGAAACCTAACAATGTGTTTGAATTCATCAGCTTGCTCCACATGACTGGGATCATGCCTGGCCCTGCACCAGGACTCCCCGACCCGGCCGGGATCTCCCGGATGGAGCGAGGGGAAGAGCCCAGGGTCCCGGATCTCCAGGGCTCCGAGGAAAGGGAGATCCCGAGAGGTGCCCGCGCAGGTGAGGAATGAATGACACGAGCTTAGGGACTGGGAGTGAAGGGAAAAGCTGGTTTCCCAGCAAAGCTCATTGGGAGCCCCCCCAGTTCTGTTTTCCACTCCCCCATTCCTTTTGCCCTCCCCCATTCCTGTTACTGTGTGACCCCATCCACAGCCATGAGGAACACGCCCAGCAGTGGCGGGGAATTGGGCTCCAACTCCTGCACCCTGTGGGGCCAGATGCCCCCCTTTGCATCCCCCAGTGATCAGCACTGCCTCTTTCTGCTCCCCCCATGACAGCTGGGGAACCCCAAGGGCCACTGAGGATGCTAAAATCTCCCCAGCAGCATCTCTCTGAGCAACACCCCCCCCCCCCACCTAATTCTGTTTCCATAGAGATGGGATGGGGAGATACCCCATCACTATGGATACAGGTGGGTAGGGACCTCTAGGCTCCACCTCTATAGTTACTGGGGTGCGGGGGCAGAGTGATATATGTTCTAGGCCCCGTCTCTGTGGTTATGGGGGAGGGGGGGCGGTGGTGACTCACATTCTAGGCCCCTTCTTTATGGACACTAATAGTGCCTGGGAGCAGAGCCAGCTCCCCAGGCCAGTGCCAGCCCTGGCATCTCTCTGGTCACAGCTGGGATCTGCCCTGCCAGAGGGAGGGTCTCTTTGCTGCAGTTCAGCTGGGACCACTTCCCAGCACAGAGGCCAGAGAGGAGAGACCCTGTGGGGTTGGGATCTCTGGGGGGTAGCATCACCCTGCACATACCCATCAGCTACTGGGCTGGGGAGGGGGGGTCACCCATCAGGCGGCCAAACAGACCAGACCCTGCTTAGCAGGGGAGAGCAGAGCAGACCAGATCCCACTGAGTTGTCAGGACAGCAGTCGTGGGTCTCCTGTGGCAGCTGGGCCATTGGGGCAGACATGGCCTCTCCTCTCCCTTCTTGCGAAGGGTTGGGGGGGATTCAGCTTCCTGCCCATCAGGTTTTCTGCTCCCTTTGCCGGCCGCTGTCTCCCTTGGCCAGGGATTGAGCCCTGTCTGGATTCTCTGTCTCCTAGCATGTGCCAGGACGGAGGAGAATCCCCAGCGGGAAGGACCTGCAGGAACGGAGTCTTACGGCAGCCCCAAGCAGGGGGAGGGCCGGCCCGACTGGGAGACAGTGTGCGAGAGCCCCCTGCAGGAGATCCTGGTGCACCAGCGCACCCACATGGGTGAGAAGCCCTACAAATGCCCCGAGTGCGGGAAGAGCTTCCACCAGAGCTCCCACCTCATCCGGCACCAGCGCATCCACACCGGGGAGCGCCCCTACAAATGCGGCGAGTGCGGCAAGGCCTTCAGCCAGAGCTCGCTGCTGACCCGCCACCAGCGCACCCACACCGGGGAGAGACCCTACAAATGCCCCGACTGCGGGAAGAGCTTCAGCCGCGGCTCCAACCTCAGCCAGCACCAGCGCATCCACACCGGGGAGCGCCCCTACAAATGCACCGAGTGCGGGAAGAGCTTCACGCTCAGCTCCCACCTGATCCGCCACCAGCGCACGCACACGGGCGAGCGGCCCTACAAATGCAGCGAGTGCGGCAAGGCCTTCGCCGAGAGCTCCCACCTGCGCCAGCACCGCCGCACCCACCGCTGCGAGCCGCCCTACAAGTGCCCCGACTGCGGGCGCGCCTTCGCCCTGAGCCTGGACTTCGTGCAGCACGTGCGGGAGCACACGGAGCGCCGCCCCTACCGCTGCGGGGCCTGCGGGCGCTGCTTCCCCCTCAGCTCGGCCCTCTCGCAGCACCGCAAGAGCCACCACCGCCCCCCGGCCGCCCCCAAGGCCCACCCGTGCGGGGTGTGCGGGAAGGTGTTCGGGAAGAGTTCGCACCTGGTGACCCACCGGCGGGTGCACACGGGCGAGAAGCCCTTCGCCTGTGCGGAGTGCGGGCGCGGCTTCAGTCAGAGCGCCGACCTGGCGAAGCACCGGCGCACCCACACCGGCGAGCGGCCCTACCGCTGCCCCGAGTGCGGCAAGAGCTTCAGCGTCTCCTCCACCCTGGTCAAGCACCAGCGCAGCCACAAGGGGGAGCGGCCGTACCCCTGCCCCGAGTGCGGCAAGCGCTTCAGCCAGAGCTCCAACCTCATGCAGCACCAGCGCAGCCACCGCGGGCACCGGCCCTACCACTGCACCGAGTGCGGCAAGGCCTTCGCCCAGAGCTCCGCCCTCCTGCAGCACCACCGCACCCACACCGGCGAGAAGCCCTTCGCCTGCCTGCAGTGTGGCAAGGCCTTCAGCCTCAGCTCCAACCTGCGGCAGCACCGGCGCACGCACCGCGAAGACACCGGCCCTGGCTGGGGAGCGGCTGGGGGAGCTGGCCCGCTCGGACACATCCAGAAATACCTCGGCTGACCAGGAGGGGACATGGGAACCCCACGGGGGTGTCCCTGGGAGGGGAAGGGATTTAGAGCAGGGAGAGGGCTGAGAACCAGGACTCCTGGGTTCCCTGGGGGTAGAGTCTAGTGGTTAGAGCAGGGGGGCTGGGAGTCAGGACACTTGGGTTCTTTCCCTGGCTCTGGAAGAGGAGCGGGGTCCAGGGGTGTGAGAGAGGGGCAGGGAGACAGCACTCCTGGGTTCTCATCCTGGCTCTGGGAGGAGACTGGGGTCTAGTGGTGAGAGCAAGGTGGGGGGTTGGGAAACAGGACGTCTGGGTTCTACCCCTGGCTCTGACACTTGCTTTTGTGCTCTTGGGTGAGTCTTTTCCCCTGTCTCTGCCTTAGTGCCTCATCTGGGAAAAGGGGACGGTGCTGCGTGCTGACCCGCCTTTGGGAAAGCGCTTTGGGATCTAGGCTGAAACGTGTTGATATGGGAGCTCAGCATGATACCTAGGCTCATCCGAAGAGGATCGGAACGGAATGAGGGTGGGGACGGATGGGTTATTTAGAATTCGTGTGGAGGATGGGGGAGGAGGTTTGGGTCGGGGTGTGGACTCAGTGGAAGAAGAGGTTTTGGGGGAACGTTGGAGAAAGAAGGAGCCGAGTTTCTCCCCGGTGCCCTGGGAATCCCATCCATGCTGGAGCTGGGGGCAAAGTGCCCCAGTTTGGGGGCCTCTCCTGCTCTCCCACTCCGCAGGGATCATTAACTCTTGCAGGCCTATCCTGTCCCCTAATGCCTGTGCTCGTCCGGGGGGGGCGACACGACCATCCCTTCACTCTCCAGAATCTGGCTGCCTCTGGACCACGCTCTCTGCTCCTTCCCCCTTTCACAGGGGGTTCGGGAGCTGTGGGCGTGTGGGACTGCTGGGTACCAGAGAGGCTGGACAAACGGACACACCCAGACGGGAGGCAGCTTGTCTCCTCTCCAGTGCCTGGCTCCTCTCTTTGCAGCACATGGAGCTGCTCATTCAGGAGCCCAGTGACACCTGGGGACCATCCCCTCCTGGCCTGGAGCAGCCAGAGAGCTTCCCAGAAGTCAGTCTGGCCCCAGCCCAAACTCTCTGTTTCCAACAGGTGCCTGGATCCTGCTCCCCTGATGGATTTTGGGACCGATTTGAGTCTCTTGTTGTGTTAGCAAGTTGTACATGTAGAGAATAAACTCCCCTCCCCTGTGATTTGCCTCCCCCCGTGTCTGTGCTGTGGACCCCGTCTTGGGGGTCAGAATGGCCCTGGACATGTCGCTGTGCTACCAGGGAAGCTCAGAAGCTGCTTGGGCTCCCAGATGGGCCAGGAGGCTCCCAGTTCTGTGGTGGGGTCCAGACTATACTGAGAGAGACCTCTGCGAGACCTCCCAGACTGTAACCCCCCTCCAGGATTCTAAACCATAGAGACTCATGGGAGATCTCCCACGTTCTAGAACGGAACCTCCCCCAGGATTCTAAACCATAGAGACCCCTGGCAGCTCTACCAGAGCGTAACCCCATCAGGACTCCAAATCATAGAGACCCTCACGAATCCTCCCACCGTGTAATCCCTTCAGGGGGATTAGCAACCCTCAGCAGCCCTCCCAGACTCCTTCAGGATTCTAAACCATAGAGATGCTTGGAAGACATGCGAGAGTGTAACCCCTGCAGGAGACCAAATAATAGAGACTCTCCAAGAATGCTCCTAGATTGTAACACCCTGCAGGGCACTGTACTCTCTGGAGCAGTGTTTCTCAATGACTGGTCTGTGGATCAGCACTGGTCCCTGAGATCTCCCGGACACAGTTTAGGAGGCAGCAAGCCGGTCCCTGGTATCAAAAAGCTTGAAAGTACCTAGATCAGTGCAGGTGCTAGCCCATTGGGGGCCCAAAGCAGGAATATTTTTGGCTCCCCCCCCAATACTAAAACAAGCAAATAGGGGTCCCTCTTAAGCTTCTTGGGGCCCTAAGCAATTGCTCAGTCTGCTTATGCCTAGCACCAGCTCTGCCCTAGATCATAATGCTCCCCAACCCATAACCATAGAGATATGGATAGTGACATGGCTAGATTGGTCACTCTGGCCATATTTCTGTGGCAAGGCTGGCAAAGAAAACTGTATCTCCGGTTATTAGACTCCTGGAGGGTGCCTGGAAGACTCACCATAGAGACCCTGCCCTAGAGTTTCTCTCAGCTGGCCTACAGCCCTGGACAATGCTAGTGCACTGGGTGACATAATGGATAGAGTGGACCAATGCAGGCAGCCACTCTTAGCTACATCTCTATGGCCTCAGGGTGGCTGTGGGGGATCAGTGCTCTATGGCACGGGTGGCCAACCTGTGGCTCCGGAGCCACATGCAGCTCTTCAGAAGTTAATATGCGGCTCCTTGTATAGGCACCGACTCCGGGGCTGGAGCTACAGGCGCCAACTTTCCAATGTGCCGGGGGGTGCTCACTGCTCAACCCCTGGCTCTGCCACAGGCTCTGCCCCCCCAGGAGCGCCGCCAGCTTTTCCGGCGCTCTAGGCGGCGGAAGGTCCCGCCCCCGAAATGCCGCCCCCAACAGCGGCGGCGGCGGAAGGTCCCGCCCCCAAATTTCCACGGACGGATGGGGCACCGGCGCCCCGCAAACAGCAGTGCCCTAGGTGACCGCCTAGGTCGCCTAATGGGTTGCGCCGGCCCTGCCGCCCCCTCCCCATAGCCTGCCGTGCCCTCACTCCTCCCCCTCCCCCCACCCAGAGTCTCCTGCACGCCACAAAACAGCTGATCGGGGAGGGAGGGGGAGGTGCTGATCGGCGGGGCTGCTGGTGGGTGGGAGGTGCGGGGGGCGGGGAGCTGATGGGGGGCTGCTGACGTATTACTGTGGCTCTTTGGCAATGTACATTGGTAAATTCTGGCTCCTTCTCAGGCTCAGGTTGGCCACCCCTGCTCTATGGTCAGGGAGCCCTTGGCGGGAGCGAGGGGGGGAAGGGGTTGGGCTGGGTGGGCAGAGCCAAACAGAAATGGGGGGGAGGGGGGGAGGAATCTATATTATGTAGATAAGTCAACGCATATTAATCCAACATGTCACTGCTATTGTATACTTCTCATGAGATGCCTGGATCTCTGGTCCCACAGACCAGGGACTGGCCTGGGGATGTTGGTTTGCCTCCACAGTCTCCTGGGGAGAGACGGAAACACCAGACAGGGCAGGGCAGAATCCCCTCTCCCAGTGTTGCCTGCTCATGATTTTTCATGAGTCTCATGCTAATTGTTTTTCCTTAAAGCCCCAGCTCCTGGAGTCAAGTGGAGATGTGATAATTCCAGCCTTCGTTCTTAAAGAGAAAGTACGTTTCTAGCCCTCGTGGCTGTGGAGAGAGCTTCAAAATGTGACCCCCGTGCAGCCTAAAGTCTCACAAAGCAGAAGGCAAAGAAAAAGAACAACAAATCTATTATTTTCACCTAATCTCATGATTTTGGGTGAGCCTGGCTCTTGATTTGTGAACATTTGGGGTTGGCAATACTGCTCACGCTCCTTGTCTGCCTCCCGCTGAAGTTTAGCAGGGGGATTCCCCAGCGTGGCTATGCTTCAAACACCCCAAGGAAAGATCCTCTGTTGCATTATGAGTGGGTGTAACAGACCCCAACCAGTAGGGGGCAGCACCCCCTAGAGGGGAAAGGCCCCATGTCCCTTTCCCCACCTCCCTGAGCCAGCCAGTCCCCTGCCCCTGGCTGGGGCTGGATCAGAGCTAGTGCCCCTGATATGTCCTTTGGACATTCACTTGGTTCTCAGTTCTGCCTCCTGGAGCTCCCTGTCCCTGCCAGGCTAACACTGGGGACAGTTACAGCTCCCCACCCCCATCATGAATATGCAAGAGGAGGTGGACCAGAAATCTCCCAAGTGGCCAACCCTGCCCATGGTGCATTGCAAAGGGAAACTGCATTTCCCAGAGTCCCTTGCGAAGGGGACAGACCTAAGAGTGGGACAGGCTCCCAGCCCCAGCCCGTTCCCACCCCCTTAGTTCCTGCCCAGAGCGGCAGGTGCTGAGCGGGGTCCCTGTCCCGGTGGTTCCAGGCGCCGGTGGGGCTCGAGGAGGTGGCCGTGTATTTCTCCCGGGAGGAGTGGGGGCTCCTGGACGAAGGGCAGAGGCAGCTCTACAGGGACGTCATGCAGGAGAATTACCAGACTCTGATCTCGCTGGGTGAGGTGCCGCTGCCCCTCGGGGATCAGGAGCTCAACGGGCTTTGATGGACCCGGGGCAGCTTCGGCTCAGGGCTCTTCCCCGCTTAGATTTCTGGGGGATCAGCCCTGCTGCCCCCAGGCCCAGCAGCTCGGGGACCGTCACCCCACAGTGCGGATCCCGTGTGCCCCCAGCAGAGAGTGGGGCCTGGGTTAAAGCCAGGGCGTGTTCTCCGTACCGAGACCTCGGGGGAAATTTAACCAAGCCCGTCTCGCCTGTTTCCTTCTCCCAAGCAGGATTCCCTGTCCCCGATCCGACCGTGACCTCCCAGATGGAGCAAGGGGAAGAGCCGAGGGTCCCGGATCTCCAGGGCTCTGAGGAAAGGGAGACCCCGAGAGGCGCCCACATAGGTGAGGAATGAGCGATGCCGGCTCGGAGACCGTCCGGGAGTGAAGGGAAAAGCTGGGAACCCAGCAAAGCCTCCGGGAGTCCCCCAGGTCTGTCTCCACTCGCTCAGTGTCATCCCCAGCAGGTGTCATTCCTGGATCCCACCCCTGGCAGGAGCCCTCCCCTCCCCCAGCCTTTCTCTGAGGGCTCAGCTGGGATGTTGGGGCAGCCCCGGCCCTTCCTCTTGCCTCTGGGAAAGGGTTTGGGGGATTCGCTTCCTGCCCATCAGGTTTTCTGCTCAGCGACAAACCCCCCCTCCCTCCCCGGCGCCGGGAATGAGCCCCGGCTGGATTCTCTCTCTCTCCCAGCAGGTGCCGGGATGGAGGAGGAGAATCCTCAGCAGGCAGGGCCTGTGGGAGCGGAGCCACACGGGACCCCCGAGCAGGGGCAGAGTCAGGGTGGGACAGGCCGGCCCTACCAGTGCCCCGAGTGCGGGAAGAGTTTTGCCCGCAGCACCCTCCTGATCAGGCACCAGCGGATCCACACGGGCGAAAAGCCCTACAAGTGCGGGGAGTGCGGGAAGAGCTTCTACCAGAGCTCCAACCTGGCGCAGCACTGGCGCACCCACACCGAGGAGAAACCCTACAGCTGCCCTGACTGTGGGCGCGGCTTCCGCCACAACGCCCACCTGGCGCAGCACCGGCGCACCCACACCGGCGAGCGCCCCTTCCCCTGCGCCCAGTGCGGCAAGGCCTTCAGCCAGCGCTCCAACCTGCTCCAGCACTGGCGCACCCACACCGGCGAGCGCCCCTTTGTCTGCACCCACTGCGGGAAGGGCTTCGGCGACAGCTCCAACCTGCTGCAGCACCTGCGCACCCACACGCCGGAGAGACCCTATCAGTGCCCCGAGTGCGGGCGCGGCTTCCGTCACGGCAAGCACCTGACCCAGCACCGCTCCCTGCACACGGGCCAGAAATCCCACTGCTGCCCTGACTGCGGGAAGGGCTTCAACTGGAGCTCCCACCTCGCCCAGCACCGGCGCATCCACACCGGGGAGCGGCCCTACCAGTGCCCCCAGTGCGGGAAGGCGTTCACCCAGAGATCCAACCTGCTGCAGCACCAGGCTCTCCATCGCCCTGCCCAGGACCTGGCTGAGCAGCTGCAGATGAGCCATGTGGCTTAGGGACGGCTGGGGTCAGAGGTCATGCCGGAGAGGAGGGAGACCCGCCTCTCAGCATGGGATGCCTGGGGTTAAAGGTCTGACGATGTCCGACACCCAGGACTCCCCCACAGCATGGACACGCCAACTAGACTCCACTCGGACGTGCTGCCAGGGAACGGGGGGTGAATTAAACAGGCTCCTAGAGGGGAGTTATTTGCTGGAGAGGAGAGCTGGGGACTTTATTAATAAAGGGTGTAAAGTAAGAGTGTGTGGGGGTGTGTGTGCAGCACTGCCCCCTGCTGGAGGGAATTGGTCATCTGTGTGCAGCACTGCCCCCTGCTGGAGGGATGCGGGGCTGTGTGTGTGTGTGCGTGCATGTGCATAACACTGCCCCCTGTTGGAGGGATTCGGGGCTCTGTGTGTGTATCCCTGCTGCCCCCTACTGGAGTAAATGAGCCCAGGTAGCTGTGTGATTCTGTATCTAAGTGGGAATATAAGACACTTTCTCCCCTCACAAACCCCCTCCCGTCAACCCACGTGAAATCCAGATGGCAAGAAAAACAGCTTTTGTCCTAGAGGGAACACAAGCCTCAAGACAGGACAAAATCCAGCTGTTGGCAAGGAAGAGAGCTCTCTGCACTCTGCGGCACAGCCCTCCCAAAGCCAGGGCACCCATCCCCTGCTCTAATCCACTAGACCCCAGTCCCCTCCCAGGGCCGGGGATCGAACCAGGGGTGCTGGGACAATTTGTGTAGTGGGGGGGTGCTGAGAGCCATTGAACCAAACTGTAAACCCTGTATATGATGGAAACCACTTCAAGTCAGCCCACACGCCCCTAGTTCCAGCACCCATCGATCGAACCCAGCACTCTCAGCCCAGCTCTCCCCCAGGGTGCGACAGACAGGCGTTCAGAGCAGCTGCATGGCTCTCCCAGAGCCCCTGTGATTTCACACAGTGAAGGGCCCTGTTTGGGGGATCCCCCACGGGAGACATCTCACTCCGTTTGCAGGGCGGGCCAGAGAGATACAAATCCTTCCTCTCCACCTGTTAAGCTCCCAGAGTCATTTCGGACCGGGTCTGTTTTTCAGCGTAATGTGGTAATGCCTGGGAATTGGCCCCTTGCCTGAAATCAGTCACCCTGAGCACTGGCTTTCCTCATTTGCTCCATGTGCAGCGCCCGGCACAACGGGGGCTCGATCTCAGTTGGGGTCTGTGCAGCGCCTGGCACAATCTTGGTCAGGGCCTGACTGAAGTGGGGGAAGAAGTGAGGGTCGGGACCCAGCTGGGGGGCTTGTTGGAGCGGGAGGTGAGGGAGCCGGCAGGGTGTCCCGTGCAGGCTACATAAGCAGCAAAGCACACGCCCCTCTAGCTGATAGTGATTGAAGGATCCTCTCTGCCCTGCGTAGGGGGCTGTTCCCTGTGCACTGGCACCTATTCTCTGATACGTGTCACACTCCCCTCCGGCGGCTGGCCTGTGTAGTGGATAACAGCCCACTGCTGCTACCAGCAAAGGGGTGACTCCTTTCAGAGCTCAGGGCTGATGGGCATGGGCAGTAGTCAAGAGAGAATAACAACCTACTACTACTGCTTGGCTCAACTAGGAGAGAGCCGGGTTGGGCTGTTCTCCCAAAGGCTTTGAATTCATTAGTGCTGGCGACTGCTGCACATGGAAGATAACAGTTTACTATGGCAGCCTGCCAGTGGCATTACTCTGCTCAAGTGGCAGGATGTGGAAGGGAAGGCCCTGGGTTCGAATCCTGGTCAGGGCTGTTCTGCTGTGTGCTGCCAGCCCTTGTTGATGTTAGGAGGTGCTCAGCGCTGCTTCAAATGGGGTGCTAGGCACCCCTGAATAGCAGCCACATTGGCCTCAGGCTGTTGGGGCAGGTTTGCAGAGCTCTGAGCCTGGCCACCTGCACATCCTGGAGGCCCAGCATCCTGGCTGTCTGCTGGGGAGGGAGATAGCTCTCTCTCTATCCCCATATACCCCCGTATCTATCTCTAGCCCCATGCACTACCTCCGCTATCCTCAAACCCCCCATCTATAAGAACGGCCAGACTGGGTCAGACCAAAGGTCCATCTAGCCCTGTGTCCTATCTTCCGACAGTAGCCAATGCCAGGTGCCCCGGAGGGAACGAACAGAACAGGGAATCATCAAGTGATCCATCCCCTGTCGCCCATTCCTGCTTCTGGCAAACAGAGGCTAGGGACGCCATCCCTGCCCATCCTGGCTAATAGCCATTGATGGACCTGTCCTCCATGAATGTATCTAGTTCTTTTTTGAACCCTGTTATAATCTTGGCCTCTGGCAAGGAGTTCCACAGACGGATTGTGTGTTGTGTGAAGAAATACTTCCTTTTGTTTGTTTTAAACCTGCTTCCTATTCATTTCATTTGGTGACCCCGGGTTCTTGTGTTATGAGAAGGAGTAAATAACACTTCCTTATCTACTTTCTCTACACCAGTCATGATTTTATAGACCTCTATCACATCCCCATAGCCCCTCCCAGCCCCATACAACCCCCATCTCTCTATCCCCACATACCCCCAACCCTATACCCCCTGTATCTCTATCCCCATAGCCCCTCCCAGCCCCATACAACCCCCATCTCTCTATCCCCACATACCCCCAACCCTATACCCCCTGTATCTCTATCCCCATAGCCCCTCCCAGCCCCATACAACCCCCATCTCTCTATCCCCATAGCCCCTCCCAGCCCCATACAACCCCCATCTCTCTATCCCCATATACCCCCATCTTCATACCCCCAACCCTATACCCCCCATCTCGCTCTGTCCCCATACACGCCCTCCCCTGCTGGGTTTCTGGCCCGGCCCCACCAGGGACCCAGCAGGCAGAGGGGCCGGTGCGAGAATTGGGCTCTGCACCACCCCACCCAGCCCCGCGGCTGGGGTGCTGCAACAGGGACTACACCACCCACAATGCCCCGCGTGGGGAAAACTACATCCCCCACAATGCCCTGCGCGGTGGAAACTACACCCCCCACAATGCCCCGCGCGGGGGTGGGGGCACGCGACAACCCCACTGCCTAGAGTCCCCCGCACCCTGCCAGCCTCGGTCCCCGCTGCTCCCGCGCCCCCTGTCCAGGTAAGTGCGGGCAGCCCGGGCCCCGGGGGTGTGTCCCGGGCTGGGGGGCGGGGCGGTTCCCGGGCTCCTCCCCCCGCCAACGTGTCCCTCGGGCAACGCCGGGCCTGCGGGGCGCCTCGCTCCTGCCCCGGGGGTGCAGCCGGGGGGGGGGGTGTCAGTGTAATTCACTAACCCCCCCCCCCATAACACCCACAGCGTATTTATAGCTCTGTGTGTGCAAGCAGCTACACTGCGTGTGTAACACCCACACGTATGCACACAGAACATGTAACACGGAGTGTAACACCCATACGTGCACAGAGCATGTAACACACAGAGTAACACACACACAGTGTAACGCACACAGAGCATGTAACAGTGTAGCACACACAGAGAGTGTGTAACAGGCACACACAGAGTGTAACACACATGCACACAGCATGTTATGCACACACAGTGCAATGGACACGCACAGAGCATGTAATACACACTGCGCACACGTACAGAGCGTAACATGCACACACGCCCACACATATACACACAGTGTAACACATATGCGTAACATGCACGCACATGTGCAACATGTACCACGCACGCACACAAAATGTGTAGCACGCACACCATACTCTCACACACAGCGTAACACACACTGCACACGTGCAGTAATGCGCACACAGAGTGTAACACACTCACCACAGACAGAGGCTGCATTCAGATTGCGCGTGCCCACACACGCTGTAACATGCCCACGGCATGCAATGCACTGACTGCGCGCACACACCGAGTGTAACACTGAGCATGTGCAGTCTCTGCATTACACTGGGTGTTTGTGTGCTGTGTGTACGTGTGACATTGTGTGTGTGTGTATGCAGTCTGTGTGTTGTGTTCTCTTCTCGTGCCCATGGACTCCTCCTCGCTCTGTCTAACGCCTCTCCCCCCCAGACCCAGCTCTGGCCATGCCCAGCCTGGGGGTCCAGCCGCTCTGCACGGAGCAGTACGGCTCCCGTGGTGCCCGTTGCTACCTGCCCTCACCCGACGGGCGCCTAAGCTGTGTGGGGGACGAGCCGGGGCGTGTGGGATGGCGCTCGCTAAAGGAGATCTTCATGGTGAGACAAGGGGTCAAAGGGCAAAGGGGGCAAAGATGGGGAGTTGGGGGGAGCCAGGAGGGCTGACGGGTAATTCAGAGGTGGGCAGGGGAGGAGAGATTCAGAACTCAGAGGGGTAAATTGGGGGGCCCAAGGGATCAGGGTGGGGGGCACAGATTGGGAAGGGGGCTCAGGAAGGCTGCATCTGAGTGGGGAGGGGTTGGAGGTTAGGAAGGCGAGCTGAGGGTGTAGAGGGTAGGAGATGAGGGGAAGGGAGATTGGGGGCCTCGGAGGAGTTTACGGGGGGTTGGAGAATTTGTGGGGGGGCAGGGCTTGCTGTTGACCAGGTGGAGATGTCAGGGAGGGAAGTGTGGTCTCTGATTCCCAGGGGAAGGTCCCTGTTCTGCTCACCCTTGGCCCCCACTTTTCTCCGCTGCAGTCCGTGTTTCTGCCCCAGGGGTACCCCGAGAGTGTGAGCCAGGACTACCTGTCCTACCAGATATGGGACACCGTGCAGGTGAGGCGGTGAAGCAGGGGAGACCCACCCCAGCTCTGGGGGAGGAGGGGACCCAGCCCCCAACCTGGGGGATTGGGAGTGCACTGGGAGTCAAGGGGACCCAGTCCTGGGGCGGGTGTGTGCTGGGAGGGAAGGGGACCCTGGGGGGGCAAGGGAACCTTAGCAGTGGGTTTTGGGGGGGTCAGAGTGCAGTGGGGTGTGGCCCAATCCCCCTCTTTATAGTACTGGGGCGTGGGGGGGACTGGCTGAGGGCAGAAGGGTGTGATGGGGGTAATGGCGGGCACTGGGAAGCCAGGGGTGGGGAGAGGTTGGTCAGTGTACTTGCCCCTCCCCCAATAGTAACAGCCTCCCCTGTTCCCCCCAGGCCTTTGCCAGCAGCATCACGGGGGCGCTGGCCACGCAGGCCGTGCTGAAGGGGGTGGGCGTGGGGGACCAGACCTCGACTGTTGCTGCAGCCACAGTCACCTGGATACTCAAAGGTGAGACACACACCCCTGAATCACCCTGGAGACACCCACTCCACAAATCCCTACCTCTGATCCCACAATCGAAGAAGGCCATATTGGTTAAAAAACTGGTGGGAAAGTGACGGCAGCTTCAAAAATATAAAAATAACATGTAATGACTAGAAGAAAGGGGAAACCTCATAGTAATGATTATAAATCAGAAGCTAGGAGTTGCAGAAAATTGATAAAGGAAGCAAAGAGACACAAGGAGAAATCTATGGCCAGCAGAGTTAAGGACAGTAAGAGGGAGCTTTTTAAGCATATTAGGAACAAAAATAATCCTGACAGTGGTATTGGTCCATGACTAGATGGAAATGGTCTAATTAATAATAATAATGCAGAAAAGGCAGGAGTGTTCAATACATGTTTTTGTTCTGTATTTAGGGAAAAAACAAATGATGTTGTCATATAACAGAATAACACTTTTTCCATTCCACTAGTATCTCTAAAGGATGTTAAACAGCAACTACTTAAGTTAGACATTTTAAAATCAGCAGGTCCAGATAACTTGCATCCAAGAGTTTAAAAAGCGCTGGCTTAGGAGTTTCCTGGACTGTTAATGTTGATTTTCAATAAGTCTTGGAGCACTGGGAAGTCCCAGAAGACTGGAAGACAGCTGATGTGACAACATTTAAAAAGGGTAAACAGGATGACCTGGGTAATTATAGGCCCATCAGCCTGACGTCGATCCCAGCCAAGAAAATGGATCAGCTGATATGGGACTTCATTAAGGAAGAATTAAAGGAAAATAATATAACTAATGCCAGTCGATATGGATTTATAGGAAAATAGGGCCTGTCAGACTCGAACACTTTGTTTTGGGTAAGATTACAAGTTTGATAAAGGTCACACTTGTAATATACTTAGACTTCTATAAGGCTTTTCACTTGGTACCGCACTACATTTTGATTAAAAAAAATAGAACGATGTAAAATGAACACGGCCCACATCAAATGGATTGAAAACTGGCTAACGGACAGGTATCAAAATGTGCCTGTGAACGGGGAATCCCCACCGAGTGGGTGTGTTACTAGTGTGGTCCTGCAGAGATCGGTTTCTGGCCCTTTGCTGTTTAACATTTGCATTAATGACTTGCCAGAAAACATAAAATCATCGCTGATGACACAAAAAGTCTGGCGAGTGGGAAATAACGAAGAGGAGAGGTCACTGATACAGAACGATCACTTGGGCTGGGCTCAGGTGAACAATATGCGTTTTGATACGGCTAAATATATAAGTATAGGAACAAAAGAGTGTGGGCCAGACTTACAGGATGGGGGGACTCTGTCCTGGGAAGCAGGGACTCTGAAAAAGATTTGGAGGTCCTGGTGGATAATCAGCTGAACGGGAGCCCCCAGTGCGAAGCTGTGGCCAAAAGAAGTGATGCGATCCTGGGATGCATAAATGGGGATCTTGAGTAGGAGTAGAGAGGTTATTTTACCTCTGTATTTATCCCTGGTGCGTCTGCTGCTGTGTCCAGTGGTGGAACTCACAATTACAGAAGGATGTTGATACATTGGAGAGGGGTCAGAGAAGAGCCGTGAGAATGATTAAAGGATAAGAAAACCTGCCTTATAGTGACAGACTCAAGGAGCTCAATCTCTTTAGCTCAACAAAGAGAAGGTTATGGGGTGACTCGATCACAGTCAGTAAGTACCTACATGGGGAACAAATATTTAATAATGGGGTCTTCAGTCTAGCAGAGGGAGGTCTAACAGGATCTAGACAAGTTCAGACTGGAAATAAGGGTAAATATTTCACAGTGGAAGGAATTAACCACTGGAACAATTTACCCAGGGTTGTGGTGGATTCTCCATCACTGACAATTTCAAAATCAAGTTTAGATGTTTTTCTACAAGCTCCGTTCTAGGAATTACCCTGGGGCAGGTCTCTGGCCTGTTATCTAGGAGGTCAGACGAGATGATCGCAATGGTCCCTCCTGGCCTTGGAATCAATGAATTTGTGAATCCATCCCGGCCTGGGACTTGCCCATACCTGAGTTCCCCTCCTTGATGTATGCCGGCCTGGGACATCGCTCCCTTCCTCCCAGTAACCCCAGTAGTGCCCCCCAGACTCCCCTGAGCCCCCCATTCACTATGCGAGATTTGCCATTTCCTTCGCTGCCCCTAACAGCCCTCTCTGTCTCCCCTGCAGACGGGACGGGGATGCTTGGCCGGATCCTTTTTGCCTGGATGAAAGGGTGAGTGGCACACCCCTTGGAGGGGGAGGTTTCTGGGTCACCAGTGCTGGTGGGGTTATCTCCCCTCGTGACCTCTTCTCTCCCTCCCCCCAGGAGCAAACTGGACTGTGACGCCAAGCAGTGGAGGTGAGTGAGGAAAGGACCCGCCCCTCCTTTTCCCAGGACATCCCTCCCACAACCCCTCATCCCCGGGCCGCCCTTCACCCCGACAGCCTGGGATGCCCCTCATCCTGATATCCCCGTGGCAGATCCCCGCTTGCTGACCATTACATGATCTTTGACCTCTGAAACTTAAATGTGTTGGTCTTGCCCTCTGCATGTGATTGGACAATCCTCCCCTCTGAGGTGACCCTCACACTCTGACCTCCCATTGGGCATTTGTCTTCTGAGCCCCCATTGTGTGATCTTCATCTTCTGACTGTCCATTGGGCAACACTTGCCTTGTGACTGCACTGTGTGACCTTTGCCCTCTGACCCCCATTGAGTGAACCTCGACTTTTGACATTTGTTGAGCGATACTTGACCTTTGACCTCAACCCCTTGGCGACCTTCACTCTTTGAACCTCATGGTGCAATTCTCAACCTCGTAGCCCATTGAGTGCCCTCTGACCTCCCCCATGACCTCTAATCCTTCACCCCTGACCATCAGCAGGCAATCCTGAACCGCTGACCCCTGTTTAGTGCCCAGTGTCCTCTGAACCCCATGGGGGTTCATGAGCTCTAACCCTGCCATGCCCCACCACTCTTGCCCCTTGTGCCCTGCAGGCTCTTCGCAGATGGGCTCAATGACCTGGCCATCTTCATGGAGATCTTGGCCCCTGCCTTCCCAGCATGCTTCACTCTCATCATCTGCACCAGCGGCTTCTTCAAGGTAGCGGGGAGTGGGTTGGCATGAGGGGGTTTGGCGTGCGGGGTGAGGGGATTGATGCAAGGGGTTGGCATTGGGAGTTGGTGGGGGGGTTGGCATGAGGGGAAGAGGGTTGGTTCAGGGAGGGGGCTGGTGTGATGTGGGTGAGGGATTGGTGGGAGGGGTTGGCATTGGGGGATTGGGGCATTGGCACAGGGGGAGGGGTTGGCATGGGGTGATTGTTAGGGGGTTGGCGCTGGGGCAAAGGATTGGCAGAGGGGCAGGGGATGGCATCAGAGCCGCGTGGAAGGCAGAAGTTCCATTTCACGAAGGATTTTGTGCTTTTGAAATTTGGCCGCATTCTCCATCAGAGCAAAACCCGACCGTTTCGATATTCTCCACGAAGGAAAATTCCAGAAAACCTTCATTGCAGCTCTTTGGAAACATTTTCCTTCATTGTCACCTCTGTGTACTATATAACACAGCATGAGCCCCATAGTGGGGTCGATGCACTAGAGAATTCTATGGCCATCGATACCAAAACGAAATAAAAACAATCCAAACAAACAGTATTTTCTAAATCAAGAGTTAGGACATTGTTGGAACATTTTTACCCCCGTTTTCTTTTTCTCCCCTGATGAAATTCGGCTGGAGCCGCCCTGATTTCATGGGAACCACATATTCCCATGGGATACGGCTCTGTCTTAAGTCTTTCCCACCGACTCTCGTTGGCATGAGTCCTGCACCCCAGACCCGAACCCCTCTCCTCTCTCTCTGCCCCAGTGCATCGTTGGAGTAGCCGGAGGCGCCACCCGGGCAGCCCTCACCATGCACCAGGCCCGACGGGACAACATGGCGGACGTTTCGGCCAAAGATGGGAGCCAGGTGAGATCCTGCTGGGGCCAATGTTAAGGGGCACCCCACAGTGCAGCGGGCGGAGGCGCTCCAGGGGGCAGAGGGGACAGACTCTCCCAGAATACAACAGGGCGGAAATGCCCGGGGATGGGGTTTGTACCCCACCTCTGCAGACGCCCTCACTCACTCCTCTCCCCTCCCAGGAGACCCTGGTGAATTTAGCCGGCCTGCTCGTTAGCCTCCTCCTCATCCCCCTCGTCACCGACAGGCTCCAGTGAGTGACCCCAAGGGCAGGGATAGCACAAGTGTTGGGGGGGGTCAGGGGATTGTGGGAGGCGGAGGGTGCAGGGGATTGGGGATTTATGGGAGGTGGGAGGCAAAAGGGATTGTGGGAAGGGTTGTGGCAGGCAGAGGGGATTGTGGGGGATTCTGGGTCTGGCTGGGCCTGCCCCTGTCTCTGATCCCTGTCTCTGCCCTCCCTCACAGGCTCACCTACACCCTCTATGGCCTGTTCACGGCTCTACACCTCTACGCCAACTACCGGGCCGTGCGCGCCGTCTGCATGGAGACGCTCAACCGGGCCCGGCTGCGCCTCGCCCTGCACCACTTCCTGTGCCAGGGCTGGGTGCCCACGCCCACCCATGCCAACCCGCGGGAACCCCTGCTGCCAGGTGACCACGAGGGAAAGAGGAGAACCACAGCATGGGCAGATGCAAAGAGACCAATTCCCCCGAGAGGGGAAAGGCCTCACGTCCCATTCCCCCTCCATACCCAACTGACTAGACTCTTTGCTCCTCACCTCTCCACAGAATTCCAGCGGCATCTCAGGATAACTCTGGGTGCCCCACTCCACCTGCTGGTCTCCAGGTGAGTAACAGAGGTTTAACTTGTCCCTCATCCCTCCCCAGGGATTGGCCCCTCTGCCCATCCAGCACAAGTCTCTAGGGAGACCCCTCGACACATTTATTCTAGTTGCGGTTCCTGCTCATAGAAACCTATGTGTCTTTGGTGGATCTTCTCCCTGAAACATCTTGTGGCCGGGAGTTCCAGAGGCTAAACACATCTGTTCCATTCATAGTGAGCATCTCCTTCTTTGCGTATTCTTTCCCTCTGTCTATCCCACAGCGTAGCTGAGTTCCAGCAGGCCTGCGAGGGCAACTCGAGGAACTATCTAATCGCTCTGAACCGAAAAGCTGGTGAGGAGGGACCGGGAGGAGGAATGAGACCCAGGTGTCCGGGATGGCAGCCACAGGGGGCAGAGACCAGGAGGGGAAATGGGACCCAGGTGTCCCGGATGGCAGCTGTAGGGGGCAGAGACCAGGAGTGGAAATGGGACCCTGGCGTCTGGCACGGCAGCCATAGGAGACAGAGACTGGGAGGGGAAATGGGACCCAGGCGTCCGGGATGGCAGTGTGGTGAGATGGTGCGGGACACCCTGCTGTGCCCTTCTCCCCACAGGCACCGTGGCTGTGACCCTGCGCCATGGGGCAAGCAGTGTGGACACCATCCAGGCCTGTTCCCATGCCCTGCTGCTGGAGATCCTGCTGTGCCAGGCCCTGCCCCCGGGTGCCGTGGAGGAAGAGACGCTACAGAAGTTGCAAAGGCAGCTGTGTGGAGGTGAGGGCCGGGGTGACCAGACACCCCCTGTGCCTGATCCTGGGGGGGGGAGGGGGGCTCATCCAGGGGTTTCCCAGCACTTATCCTTCATCCACAGCCAGCTCTGTTCTGTCTTTCAGCCCCTGACGGAGAGGTCTGGGCTGCGCTAACGGAAACTCACCAGCTGCTGGACAGGCTGTTCCCCCGGTTCCTAGCAGGTAACTGGGAGCACCCCTAGTGCTCCTCCCTGGGGAGAGCACCCCCTGCTGGGGAACATCCCCACCCCCTGCACTCAGCCCTGAGCCCCCTAGTGCCCCTACCCCCGGGAGAGCGCCCCCGCTGGGAAATGTCCCCACCCCCTGCACTCAGCCCCGGCCCTTCCCTGTGTCCCCCTGCCTGGGGAGAGCGCCCCCTGCTGGGGAACATCCCCACCCCTTGCACTCCCAGTCCTGGTCCCACCCCCTGCAGGGCCCCGTGCCCTGGGAAGAGCACCCTGTGCTGTGGAGACCCCACCCCCCCATGCTCTCAGCGCTGGGGTCTTCCTCATTGGCCCCTGCCCTGGGGAGATCGGAGAGACACCCCCACCCACTGCATTTCCAGCCCTGGGGTGTCCCCTAGTGCCCCCTGTCCCATGGAGAGCGCCCCCTGCTGGGGAAACACACACTATCCCCTGGCCCTGGGCTGGCCTGTCTCTTGCAGGGCTGGTCTCGGCAGGCTGGGTCACGGATCGGAACCTGCTTGGAGCAGAGGAGTGGCGTCTGGATTGGACCCCAAAGGACAAGAAAGTCCTGTAGACCTGCCCCCCTCCCCAGCCTCGGCAGCGACCCCAATGAGACCCAAACGTTCTGTGCCTTAGCGGGCTCACCCCAGTGAGCTGACTGGGACCAGTGACTGAAGGATGCGGATTCGATCCAGCTCCATGTGGGACCAGAGTTACACACACTGTGAATCCAACGTGCTCTGCACCCCTGTACTGCTGGGAATAAAGATTTTATATATATACATAGACATGGGGCTTTTCCCGGCTAGGGGGCACAGCTGAGATGCAGCTACCTCTTGGTTGGGGTGCGGGGACTGTTTATATGGCGATCCCTCACCCAGCACTGTGAGATGCAGCCACCTCTGGTGCAGGGTGTGGGGGACTGTTTATCCGGGGATCCCTTGCCTGGCGCTGAGATGCAGCCCCCTCTGGGGTGAGGTTCGGGGGCTGTTTATACGGGGATTCCTTGCCCGGCACTGAGATGCAGCCACCTCCAGGGTGGGGCGCAGGGGCTGTTTATACAGGGATCCCTCGCCTGGGCTGAGATGCAGCCGTATCTGGGGCATAGTTCAAGCCCCTACTGTTTGCAATCCCACCGTGTGTGCGTGGCCAGGTGATGTTACGGTCCTGCTGTGTGGGGTGATGATGAGACCATAGGTTTGTGCGGAGCCAATTTCATGAGGGAGGGCCCGGCCCCTCCGTGCAAGTCTTGTGAATCATTGTGCACATGTCATGTGATGGCCATCGCTGAGCACTGGCGAGGTGGAAGAAACGGATCCGGGCCAGCAACATCCTTGCTCCCAGTGAGTGTGTCTGGGCTGGCTTCGCCCTGTGTGCGTGTGTGGTGATTTGTGTGTTGTCATTCTCTGTGTGAGTGTGTTATTCTCTGTACCCTTGTAGTGGGTGTGATTTTGTGTTAGTGTCATTCAGTGTTTTTCTCTGTGTGTTTGTGTGTGTGTGTTTGTGATTGTGTTAGTGTTCTGTGTGTGTGTGATTTTGTGTTTGTGTGACTGTTACCCTCTATTGTTATAGTGTGTGTGATTGTGTGTTAGGAGTATTCTCTGTACCCTCGTGTGTGTGATTGTATGTCTCTGTGATTGTGTTAGTGTTCTCTGTGTGTATGTTATCGTGTGTGTGATTTTGTGTTTGTGTGAATGTTACCCTTTATTGTTATAGTGTGTGTGATTGTGTGTTAGGAGTATTCTCTGTACCCTTGTGTATGTGATTGTATGTCGGTGTGTGTGTGTGTCTTG
The DNA here is from genome assembly GCA_003942145.1 of Platysternon megacephalum. Lineage (NCBI taxonomy): Eukaryota > Metazoa > Chordata > Testudines > Platysternidae > Platysternon > Platysternon megacephalum. The sequence continues at coordinate 271,605 of QXTE01000363.1, read as the reverse complement.
TTCTGCATGCCCTTGTGTGTGTGACTGTGTGTCACTGTCATTCTGTGTGCCATATTGTAGGAGGCTGCTGGGGGGTGTCTGTGCGGAGTTGTGGGGTGTGTGTGCGTATGCATGCACCAGCATCAGTAGATATCGGCTGTCTGAGAGTTGCTGTCCTGCTATCAGTGTGTGCGCGTGTGCATGTTGCGGGGTGTGGGTCATTGTCAAATGTGTGTGTTGTATCTGTGCCGGTTGTATGGTCTGCTGTCAGCAAGTGTGTATGAGTTTTGTTTCCTGTGTGTATAAATAGCAGGGTGTGTCACTCAGGGCAGGTGTGTGTTACGTTATTAATGCGTGTGGGGGGTGTCCTGTTCCATGTGTGTGAGACCCAAAGGCCAGGAGTCTCTCTCCCAGCCACTGTGCGTCAGTGTGTATGTATATATTTGTGCATGTTTCCTCTATGTGTGTGAGTGGGTGGCTGTGTCTGTAGGTTTTCAGGAGTCACACCCCACTCTCAGCTGCTGTGTGTTATGTGTGTGTATGTCTCTGTGTGTGTTACACTATGTTATAGTCTGTGTGTATATGACACTGTGTCTGTGCATGTGTGTGGCATGTGTGTTACACTGTGCTACACTGCGACACTGCATGTTACACACAGACACAGTGTGTGTGAATTACACTGTGCTCTGAGTGTGATACATGCTCTTTGTGTTAGTCTATTAGTGTATAACGTCTGTTAGTGTGTTACACTGTTACGCTCTCTATGTGTTACACTGTATGTGTTATTCCCTGTGTATGTGTTAAATTTGTGTGTGCAACTGTTACACACAGACACACACAAAGAGTATCTCGGTGTGTGTGTTATACTGTGCTCTGTGTGTGATGCGGTTACGCTTTCTGTGTTACACTGTTAGTGTGTTACACTGGTTTATGCTCTCTATGTGTGTTACATTTGTATGTGCAACACTTTTGCTGTGTGTCTCTATCAGAGTGTGTGTGTTATACTGCTATGCTCTGTGTGACACTGTTTGTGTGTTACGCTCTGTGTGTTACACTGTGCCTGTGCACAACACTGTTATGCTGTGTGTAACTGTGTGTGGTCTCGGGGAGTGGGCTGGCTCTGTCTTGGGGGTGCTGTCTGGCCCCACGGCAGCCCTGAGCCTGGGCGCTGCTCTCCTGATGGGCTTTGGGGGATGCCCCTGGGGCAGTGACTCCCCTCTGCTCCAGGCCGGGATCTCCCAGGCAAAGGCAGGCTGTGCAGATCATCGCATAACTCCCAGGGGTGAGTGCCCAGTGCAGCCCTCCCGGACACCTGGGTCCCATTCCCTGTCCCGGTTTCTCCCCCAGGGGTGAGCTGTGGTGTGTGCATGGTGCTGTACGTGTCCCTCCAGGATGGCCATCCCCAGGCTCTCCCTGCGGCGCCATCTACCCCGGATGCCTGGCCATGCCCTGCGGCTCTGCTCCTGGCAGATTCTCAGGCCCCTCACCTGCGCTGGGCTGCAGCCCACCAGCAAGGTCAGGGCATGGGGGCTAGAGAAGGGGCCAGCAAGGGGGAGGAACTGGGGAGAAGGGGGGCAGAAGAAGGGATGGGAGGGATCTGGGGTGGGAGGGGAGGAGTGGGGGGAGGGGGTATATGGGGGCTCTATGGGGTGAGTGCCCCCTGCTGACTCTCCCCCCTGCAGGCCTTGTACTGCCGCGCCCCCACCCGGCTGCTCTCGCGACTCTGGGGGGTGCTGACAGGGCTGGTGCTGCCCCGCTGGCTGCGACACCCCCTGCTGGCACTCTACGTCTGGGCCTTCTCCGTCGACATGGCCGAGGCAGCTGAGGAAGATCTGAGTGGCTACCGCAGCCTTGGGGAGCTCTTCCGGCGCCCGCTCAAGCCCTGGGTGCGTCCCATCGCACCCCATGACATGGTATGTCCTGCTCTGTCCCCCCCCATTGCCCTCCCATGACATGGTACGTCCTACCTGGCCCCCCCATTGCCCTCCCATGGCATGGTACGTCCTGGTCTGTCCGTCCACCCCCCCATTGCCCTTCCATGGCATGGTACGTCCTGCTCTGTTTCCCCCCCCCCCGCCCATTGCCCTTCCATGGCATGGTACGTCCTGCTCTGTTCTCTCCCCTCCCCCATTGCCCTTCCATGGCATGGTATATCCCACCCTGCCCCCCATTGTCCTTCCATGGCATGGTACGTCTCATGCTGCCCCCTATTGTCCTCCCATGGCATGGTATGTCCTGCCCTGGTCCCCCATGACATGGTAGGTCCCATCCATTGTTCTCCCATGTCATGGTATGTCCCACCCTGCCACCCCATTGCCCTCCCATAACATGGTATGTCTCGCCCGGCCCCTTCATTGCCTTCCCATGTCATGGCTGGTCCCCCCCTCCTCCAGCAAAGCTCCTCATGGGATGGTATGTTCAATCCCACCCCTCCACGGTATGGTTACCTTCCACTCCTGCACCCCCTACAATATGATAGGTCTCATTTTGTTCTTCCCTCACCATGGCATGGTATGTCCCACCCCTCCTGCACAAATTATGGTATGTCCCACCCCCACCCCCCACATGGTATGTCTCATTCTCCCCTCCCACCCTGTGCCCCATATCATGGGTCTTCCTTCCCATGAAACCCCTTTGACATGGTACCTCCCGATGCCCACAGTGACAATACACATGCACGTCCCTCCCTGAGGCCAGGCTCACCAGGGTCCCAGACCTCCCCGCCTGCCTTGGCCCGCATGTGTGCCCAGCAGCACCACGAGCTCACCATGGCCGTGCCAGCAGCGGCACATGAGCCTCCCTCACGTGTGAGACACAAGCGCATTCTCCAGGGCTCCGGGCCTGTGCTTTCACAGCTTGGCTTTTCACAAGAGCTTTGCACTGTCTGTGCATGGGCCCTCCCCAGAGCCCTGCCCCTGACTCCCCAGGGTGTTGCTCCCTGGGGATTGGGAGCGCCCCCATCTTTGCTCAGCTGGCACAGGTGTGAACGCCCTGGCCTGCCCTCGTGAATCCCCGTGCGAGGCCATCCCCGCTTCTCATCCTGTCCCGTCTGGTTGCAGGTCAGCCCAGCAGACGGCTGCATCGTGCACCTGGGCCGGGTGCGGAGGAGCCGCCTGGAGCAGGTGAAGGGGGTGACGTACTCCCTGGAGAGCTTCCTCGGGCCCCAGGACTGGAGGGAAGATGGGGGTGAGCGAGGGGTTGGGGGTGGGCTGATGTGGGGGGTTGGGCTTAGCATCCAATCCAGGGGGGATGGCTGGGATAGATCCCAGGGGCCAATCTGGGGGCCAGAGGGGCCACACTGCGGGGACAATCCGTGTGTGTGTGTATGTCCCCCAATCCAAGGCACGTCCCGATTAACCCTTTGCTGTCCGTCTCTCTCCCCCAGGCCGGGGTCTCTCCCCATGGTGGCGCCGGGGGCACCGGCTCTATCAGTGCATCATCTATCTGGCGCCGGGTGACTACCACCGCTTCCACTCGCCCACCGACTGGCACATCCGGCACCGCCGGCACTTCCCCGGTACGGCACAGCCGAGGGAGGGAGCAGGCGGGGCCGAGGGGGGGGGGCAGGGACCCGATTGTCACTCACGCTGGGGTCTCCTCTTCCCTCCCATCTGTCTGCCTGCCCTGCCCCGTGCCCGTCCGTGGCAGGCTCCCTGATGTCGGTGAGCCCGAGCGTGGTGCGCTGGATCCCGGGGCTGTTCTGCCACAACGAGCGGGTGGTGCTGAGCGGGGAGTGGGCCCACGGCTTCTTCTCCCTGACTGCTGTGGGGGCCACCAACGTGGGCTCCATCCGCATCTACTGCGACCAGGTGGGGCTGGGGGCAGAGGGAGCTGGGAGCCCTGGAGAGGGGGGCAGCCCTCTGGTGTCCTGATGGGGTCCCTGGTGAGCGTGTGCTCTTGTGGGGTCCGCATGGGGGGGGGAGTCCTGGTGAGCGCGCACAGGCTCATGGGATTGCAATTGGGGGGGGGCCCTGGTAAGTGTGCACACACTTGCACGATCAGATGCGGGGGCGGCCCTGGTGAGCATGTGTGTGCTTGTGGAATCTCATGTGGGGGGTCCCTGGTGAGCGCGCATGCCTTTGTGGGATCAGACAAGGAGGGGCCCTGGTAAGTGTGCATGCACTTGTGCGATCGCACATGAGGGGCCTCCCGGTGAGCACGTGCGCCCATGGGATTGCATGTGGGGGGGCCTGGTGAGCGCATGCTCTGGTGGGATTGCACGTGGGGGGTGGGTGAGTGCACAGTCACATGGCTCTTGCGTGCCAGAGCAGACATGGAGCGAGGGGGTGCCCGTCACCATGGTAACCGTGGCCCCCTTTCTCTCCGGCAGGACCTTCGCACCAATTGCGCCCGCCATGTGCAGGGCCGCTACCACGACCTCAGCTACTTGGCCTGGGCGGGGCCAGTCGGGGTCCCTGCCCCCAAGGGAGCTGGCCTGGGCGAGTTCAACCTGGGCTCCACCATCGTCCTCCTCTTCCAGGGGCCTCGGCGCTTTGGCTTCCGCAGCAGTGCTGGGCGCAGGGTGCGGGTGGGGCAGGCGCTGGGCAGCCTGTGACGTGGCGGGCAGAGGAGCAGGCCCCCATTTCAGGACAGGACCCCGATGTCCTGGGGAGATTGGAGAACTCCTTCACTGCCATGGGGGAGACACCCCAGATTCAGTGGGGTACAGGGAGGAGACACCAGACTTGTGGGAGAAGGGAAGCCCCCATTTCAGATGGGAGAATTGGACCCCTCTTTACTGGGGGGAAGGGAGGGGTCCCCCATTCCAATAGCCCCTCCAGCTTTTTGCTGAGGAATGTGGGGGGCTTTGATACCCCTTAAGAGCCATGGAGGAAACACAGGTGGGACCCTGATCTTAGCAGGGGATGGGATTTTTGGAGGCGGGAGCATGAGGAACTGTACTTTCAAGAGGGAGGACAGAGAGCCCCTCCCATACTAGGTGAAGGGACCCCACTTTCCAGGGAGGGAATATGGGGTGAATCTGTGGGCCCCCCACCTTTAATTCCAATGGGGGTAAAAAGAGGATACTTGGTTTTAAGTAGGGGGCGGTCCCAAATTCAGTGGGGAGGGCATGGGGATGAATCCGAGGCCCCCCCTTAATTCCAACGGGGGATGATGTGAATGGGGCTCAGGGGAGCTCCTTCCCAGATCCTTTGGGGTTGAAATCTGGGGGGAACTTTTGTACCATTCTCTCTGCCCTCCCACCCCCACCCCATCCCAGCACCATAAAGCTGTCTGAGCACCAGGGGGCAGAATAGCTCTGAGATAGAGCTTTCTATTTTCATATACAACCTGTTTGTGTGTGTTTGTGGTGGGGGACGGGGACCTGGAGCCTTTTCCCTCTAGGGGGCGCCGGCTCCCATCTGGCCCTGGGCTAGTGGATTGGCTGGCTCAGGGGGTGGGGAACGGGACATGGAGCCTTTCCCCTCTAGGGGGTGCCAGCTCCCATCTGGCCCTGGGCTAGTGGATTGGCTGGCTCAGGGGGTGGGGAACGGGACCTGGGGCCTTTCCCCTCTAGGGGGTGCCAGCTCCGATCTGGCCCTGGGCTAGTGGATTGGCTGGCTGAGGGGGTGGGGAACGGGACCTGGAGCCTTTCCCCTCTAGGGGGTGCCGGCTCCCATCTGGCCCGGGGCTAGTGGATTGGCTGGCTCAGGGGGTGGGGAACGGGATCTGGGCCCTTTCCCCTCTAGGGGGTGCGGGTGCCGATCTGGCCCTGGGCTAGGGGATTGGCTGCTCAGGGAGTGGGGAACGGGACCTGGAGCCTTTCCCCTCTAGGGGGCGCCAGCTCCGATCTGGCCCTGGGTTAGGGGATTGGCTGGCTCAGGGGGTGGGGAACGGGATCTGGGCCCTTTCCCCTCTAGGGGGTGCCGGCGCCGATCTGGCTCTGGTCTAGGGGATTGGCTGGCTCAGGGGATGGGGAATGGGATCGGGGGCCTTTCCCCTCTAGGGGCACTGGCTCCGGCCCAGAAAAGCAACCTTCGGATGGAGTTTCCCATTCATTTATTTGTCTATTGCTTCCCCTCCACACTCTTCCCAGCCTGAGTTTCATGGGGGGAGGCCAGGCTGAGGGTCGGTGAGGGGCTGGGAGCTACGCTGTCCCCCTCCCGTTTCCACCCTCTTCCTGTGGTCTCTGCACTGGGTTTGGGGGGGAAGGGGAGCCCCCAGAAAATACCGAGAGGGAAGGGGGGTACACAAGCCCCTCATTGACAGCTGAAGTGCACAGTGGTGGGGGGACTATGGCATAGGGCAGAGGGGACCCCACCACAGGGAGAGGCCACATTGGATAGAGGGTGCAGTGGGGGGCTACAGGATCGGGGGAAGGGAAAGAGGGTTTATTTAATGGCAGTGGGGGTCTGAGGTGGGAGGTGGCCTGGGAGCCCCGTGGCAGAGGCAGGAGCTGCCGTGGGCTCCCCGCGGTGGGGCTCAGAGACGGGAGGGCTCCCCGTGGCAGTGGCTCAGGCGTAGTAGCCCCACAGGAAGAGGGCGAGGGCCATCATGGCGATGGCGTTGAGGTTGACGACCCGGCTCCAGGTCGGGTGCTCCGTGATGTCCGGCAGCCGCTCCACACCCGGCTCCGGCGCCCGCTGTGCTGCACCCCCCAGGCTGCAGAGCCAGGCCATGCAGCGCCCCACACAGCCCTGGGGCTGACCGGCCGAGGGGCCTGGCGGAAGAAAGAGAGTGAACAGCGCCCCCTGCTTAGCCCTCCGCCCGCTCCCTACAGCACAGCGCCCCCTGCCGAGCCCCCCGCCCGCTCCCTACAGCACAGCGCCCCCTGCCGAGCCCCCGCCCGCCCCCTGCAGCACAGCGCCCCCTGCTGAGCCCCCCGCCCGCTCCCTACAGCACAGCGCCCCCTGCCGAGCCCCCCCCCCCGCCCTCCGCCCGCCCGCGCCCCCTGCCCAGCCCCCCCCAACCCCGCGCCCCCGGCCCGCCCCGCCGCCGTGCCGATCTGGGGCGGGCCGGCCGAGGGGCCTGGCGGAAGAAAGAGAGTGAACAGCGCCCCCCGCGTGGCCCTCCGCCCGCTCCCTCCAGCACAGCGCCCCCCGCTGCGCCCTCACCCGCCCCCTGCAGCCCAGCGCCCCCTGCTGGGCCCCCCCCCGCGCCCCGGAGCACCACGCCCCCCGCCCAAACCCCCCGGCCCCCCCCGCCCCCCCGCCCCCCCACCCGTCCCGCCCGCCCCCCCCACCCCAGCGCCCCCTGCCGGGCCCCCCGCCCCCCACAACACAGCGCCCCCCCCTGACCCCCCCCCCGCCCCCACGCCCCCCCCCCCCCTCCCGCACCCCCCGCCCCTCCCCCCCCCCGCCCCTCCCGCCCCCCCCCCCGCACGGCCCCCCTGGCCAAGCCCCCGCCCGCCCCCCTCCGCCCCGCGCCCCCTGCCCAGCCCCCCCCAACCCCGCGCCCCCGGCCCCGCCCCCCCCCCACAGCCCCCCCTGCGGGGCCCCCGCCGCCCCCCCGCGCCCCCTGCCGGGACGCCCCCCCCCGCCCCCTACAGCACACCCCCCCCCCCCCCCGACCCGGGGCGTAAACCGCCCCCTGCCCTCCCCCCCCCCACCCCGTCCCCCCTCTCCTGCGCCCCCCCTCCCCCCCCCACCCCCGCCCCCGGCGCCCGCCGCGCGGCCCCCCCCGGGCCGCGCCCCCTGCTGGGCCGCCCGCCCGCACCCTACAGCCCAGCGCCCCCTGCTGCCCCCCCGCCCGCTCCGCACAGCACAGCGCCCCCTGCTTAGCCCTCCGCCCGCTCCCTACAGCACAGCGCCCCCTGCTGAGCCCCCGCCCGCTCCCTGCAGCACAGCGCCCCCTGCCGAGCCCCCTGCAGCACAGCGCCCCCTGCTGAGCCCCACCTTCCACCTCCAACACGTGCTCCACAGTCCCGTTCGCGGCCACTCCTTGTTGCTGCCTTGTTTCTTGCCTCCTTCTCTCCTCCTCCTCCTCCTCCGTGTCCAGGTCCACACGCTCCTCGTTGCTGTGACGCAGGCTGAACACCAGCCGGTGTAGCTGGGGAGGGGGGTCGCAGGGTGAGCGCTCTGCACTGGGACAACCCATTCCCCATCCTGCTCTCTCCCCCTAGGGGCGAGTGCCCTGCATGGCTGTCCCGGACACCTGGGTCCCATTCCCTGTCCTGCTCTCTCCCCCTAGGGGTGAGCCCCTTGTGCTACTGTCCTGGACACTTCCCCACCCTGGTCTCTCCCTCCTAGGGGTGAGAGTCCTGTACAGCTGTCCCGGATGCCTGGGTCCCATCCCCTTTCCCCCGCCCAAGGGTTGCTCACGTGCTTGTCGGGGATGGGCGCGGTGCAAAGCGATACCCCCACCACCAGGACGACGCTGGCAAGGAAGAGGATGATGGCGAAGTACAGGTAGTGCACCCCGCAGATGAGGCGGGGGCAGGCGCTGGGGAAGATGCAGCTGCCAGTGCCATAGGCGAATTCAGGCAGCAGACGCGCCAGGCCCATCAGCAGCCCCCCGACCAGCCCCCAGAATGCGCCCTGTGTGGAGAGAGAGGGGAGGGTGTCATCTGGGCTTCTGGGTCCTCGCTCCCTCATCCTCCCACTGCCAGGATGCCTGGGTTCCCCACTCCCTCCACCCTCCCCTGTTCTCCCACTACCCAGATGCCTGGGTCGTCGTCCCCCCCCACTCTCTCCACCATCCTCCCTGTGCCTGGCACTTGGGTCCCCCTCCTCCCACTGCTCCCCTCCTCCCAATGCCCAGACACTGGGTCCCCATTCCCCACACTCCTCCCCTCCCTTCCCACTGCCTGGATGCCTGGGTCCCCTCCTTCCCTCCCCCGCTCCATCTGCTGCCTGCTGTGGACACCGGCTCATGCCGAGGCCTCTACCGGACACTGACACACACACAGCTGGGACCCAGCCTAGCTCACCTGGGTGTTAGCATTGTTAAATTAGGCCTGCGGGGTTAGCGTTTAGACTCGCTGAAGCGTTTGTACGTTGCTGCAGGCAGTGATCTCACCTATCGCCTCTGTACCCCGGTTATACTGTGGGGTTGCTCTGTAACAGTAAATCACCAGCTGGGAAAATAGCACCCCCAGGTATGAAGGGTTGAGCATTGGCCTGCTAAACCCAGGGTTGTGAGTTCAATCCTTGAGGGAGCCATTTAGGGATCTGGGGCAAAAATCTGTCTGGGGTTTGGTCCTGCTTTGAGCAGGGGGTTGGACTAGATGACCTCCTGAGGTCCCTTCCAACCCTGATATTCTATGAATACACTGAAGTGAAATGCCAATTTGCCACAGGAGGTAGCCCTGCCTGACAAAAGACGGCCCGTGGGGTCTGTCTCCATGGCAATTAGCTGCCCACGCTGGCTCGTGCCAGCCGACTCGGGCTGTTCCACTGCTGTGTAGATGTCTGGGCTCGGGCTGGAGCCCAGGCTCTGGGACCCTCTGACCCCGCAGGCGCCTACAGCCTGGGCCACTCCTGGCCATCGAAACAGCCCCACAGCCCAAGCCTGTGTCAGCTGCTGTGTAGCCAGACCCAGCGACACCAGACAGACCAATGCGGAGCAGCAGAGGGCAAATGATTGCCCTCCCCATGAAGAGGAGATGCCCATGAGGCCTCGTCCCGCCAGCTTAAACCCTGGGGGAAGGGAATAAAAACCACTGCCAGGAAGAAGGTGGATCTTTATGCTGCTGGTACCGTGAGGATAACTCAGTGGTTTGAGCATTGGCCTGCTAAACCCAGGGTTGTGAGTTCAATCCTTGAGGGAGCCATTTAGGGATCTAGGGCAAAAATCTCTCTGGTGATTGGTCCTGCTCTGAGCAGAGGGTTGGACTAGATGACCTCCTGAGGTCCCTTCCAACCCTGATATTCTATGATACCAAGCATAGGTAAAGGATCCCCAGCGCTGGGCCTGCGTTAGCTCGCAAGGACATATAGGGCTTGCTTGTGAGAGATGCTTCTGCCACTTTTGGACTCATTTGTGTGTGTAGCTTTAACCTGCTTTACCCTTGTAACTAACATGCTTGTTTCTTCTTAAGTTACTAAATCTTCAGCTGGTTTATTACAGGACTGGCTGCAGCCTTGTCTTTGCTGTGAGATCTGCGGTGCAACTGACCTGGGGTGAGTGACTGGTCCCTTGGGATGGGGAGTAACCTGAATATCGGGGTGAGTTTTGGTGTTAGTCTGCCCTGAGATTGGGACTCACGCCCTTGATCCATTCTAGAGAGTGTGATGCCTGCATCCCCACTCCCTCCACCCCTCCCCTTTCTTTCCATTGCCTGGACACCTGGGTCCCTCACCCCCGCACTTCCCGGAGGCCTGGGTCCCCCACATCCTCCGACTGCCCAGACACCTGGATCTCCCATCACTCACCCGCCTCCTCTCCATCCCCGGACACCTGGGTCCTCCAATCCCCCGCCCCCTTCTCACCATCCCCGGACACCTGGGTCCCTTCCCCCCCACCTCGCTCCCCCTCCTCTCCATCTCCGGATGCCTGGGTCCCCTGGCACTCACGGGCTCGTTGACCCTCTTGACGAACAGGGCGAGGAAGAAGACGGCGGCGATGGGTGGCGCCAGGTAGCTGGCGATGGACTGCATGTAATCGAAGAGCTGCCCGCTCTGCGCCGCCTGCACCACTGGGATCCAGGCAATGCTGATGGCCACCATGCACAAGATCCACACCCTGCCCAGAGACCAGGGTGAGGGGCAGGGGCGTGGCTGGGCCCACAGCACCCCCTAGTGCTGGCTGGTAGACAGGGCACGGCTGGGCCCACAGCAAGCTCAGAGGCACAGCACTCCCCGCAGCACAGTGCCCCTAGTGCACCCTCACCTGCCCACAATCAGCAGCTCCTTGCTCCTGGCCTGGGGCCGCAGGCGGTTGTAGATGTCCATGGTGAACAGGGTGCTGCTGCTATTGAAGATGGAGGCCAGGGAGCTCATCAGGGCGGCCAGCATCACGGCCAGCATCAAACCCCGCAGACCTGTAGGGGGCGACAGAGAATCATACTGCCCGCTCCCTGCAGCCCAGCGCCCCCTGCTGAGCCCCCCGCTCCCTGCAGCCCAGCGCCCCCCTCTCTGCCCCCCACCCCCTCCCCGCCCCCCCCCCCCTCCCCCCCCCCCCCCCGCCTCCCCCCCCCGCCGCCCCCGCCCCCGCCCCCCCCCTCCCCGCCCCCCGCCCCCCCCGCCCCCCGGCCCGGGGCCCCCCGCAGCCCCCGCCGCCCGCCGCCCCCCTCCCAGCGCCCCCCCCTGAGCCCCCCGCCCCCTGCCGGCAGGCGCCCCCCGCTGACCCTCCCGCCCGCTCCCTGCAGCCCAGCGCCCCCTGCTGAGCCCCCCGCCTGCTCCCTGCAGCCCGGCACCCCCTGCTGAGTCTCCCGCCTGCTCCCTGCAGCCCGGCACCCCCTGCTGAGCCCCCCGCCCGCTCCCTACAGCCCAGCGCCCCCTGCTGAGCCCCCTGCCTGCTCCCTGCAGCCCAGCGCCCCCTGCTGAGCCCCCCACCTGCTCCTTGCAGCCCAGCGCCCCCCTAGCAATGCACTAAGGTATTGGGGGCCAGCTCCAACTGCTTACCGGCAGGCATGAGAGTCACCACCAGCTTGGGGTAGGCGATGTTGGAGCAGCCGACTTCAGTGCCACAGATCCGCTTGCAGTCCTCTGGCACCACGCAGGCCACCTCGTCTGGAGAGAACACGGGGTCAGCAGGGGGGCCAGGCCTGGAGGCAGGGGGCTAAGCCATGGGGCAGCTGGGATCCCGTCAGCAGGGGGCAGCTGTCCCTATCTCCTGGTGAGGTGAGGGCGCCCGTACCTGGGTAGAGGATGCGGCTGATCATTCCTGGCATCACCATGAGGAACATTGGCAACAGCTTCAGGTACCCGCAGAGGATGCAGCCGGCTTTGACGTGGGTCAGGCTCTTGCCCGCTAGGCAACGTTGCACAATCACCTGTGAGTAGGGAACGCCCCAGTGAAAGGCCCCATGCCCTGAGCCAGCCAGTCCCCCACCCTGGGACCGGACTGGAGCCAACGCCCCCAGAGGGGAAAGGCCCCAGGCCCCATTCCCCGCCCCCATACCTGGTCGCTGCACCAGTACCAGGTGGAGATGATGGTGAGGCCGAAGATTAGCGCTGGCCAGGGGAGGTCGCCGGTCAGGGGGTCGCGGAGGAGGTGGAAGGCGTCGGGGCGGGGCTGGTAGCAGGTGGCTGAGATGTTGTACAGGGCCGGGGCTGGAGAGAGGGTGTTGCTGGGAAGGGCCTCCAGGTACTTGTCAAAGAGGCCCTGGTAGCCTCCCACCTCGTGAAACGCTGCAAAGCAACCAACAGGGGGCACTGTGACCAAGAGTGACCGCGGCAGCCCGCTCCCCACAGCTGGGAGAACGCGGGGCTGGCGGGACTGGGAGCCCCTCCAATAGCCAGCACCCCAGCCCCGCTCCTTATAGTGCCCCCTTCTGGGGCTGGAGTCACCAGGAGCCCCCTACAGCCAGCACCCCCTCCCCACTCCCCACAGCTGGGAGAACGTGGGGCTGGCGGGACTGGGACCCCCCCCCCATAGCCAGTGCTCCTGCCCTGCTCCCTACAGTGCCCCCTGCTAGGTCTGGAGTCACCGGGAGCCCCCCCTACAGCCAGCACCCCGGCCCTGCTCCCTATAGCGCCCCCTGCTGGGGCTGGAGTCACCGGGAGCCCCCCCTTACAGCCAGCACCCCGGCCCTGCTCCCTATAGCACCCCCTGCTGGGGCTGGAGGCAGCGGGGGCTTCCTTTCAGCAGCAATTCCAGCCCCTGTCCATGGGGGGAGCAGCGGGTGGGTCTCACTCACCAAAGCCCATGAGGACGAAGGCTCCCCCAATGATGACGACGGTTTGCACGGTGTCGGTGTACATCAGGGCCGCCAGCCCCCCTGGGAGAACAAGGAGGGGTGGGGTGAAATGGTGCCCACCTGCACTCCCCTCCCCCCCCCCGGGCCCAGCTGGAGCAGCCCCTGGGCCCCCACCCCAGATGCAGCCCCGTTACCTGTCACGGTATATATGGTGGTAATTACGAGCAGGGCAATGACAGCGACGTAGATATCCCAGCCCAGAGCCTGCTGGATAAACACAGCCCCCGAGAACATGTCCACCTATGGGGGGCGATACAGGGTGGGGGTCTCAGCACTGGGCCGGTGTACACAGCACCCCGTGCTGGGAGAAGCCAGGAGCAACACCCACAGCCAGGGCTCCCGCCCCCCCGGGGAAGAGGATTAATTACGTACTGAGATTTTAGTGAAGATGTAGAGAAAGAGGGACAGGACGGACAGATAGATCCGGATTCGCCGGCCCCCAAATCGCTTCTTCAGATACTGGGGCATCGTGATCACCTGCAGGTAAAAGCAGGGCCGGCTCTACTGTTTTTGCCGCCCCAAGCAGCGCGCCGAATTGCCGCCGCAGACAGCGGGTGGAGTCCGTGTGCCGCTAGGGCGGCACGCGCGTTTCCGCGGCGGCGGCAATTCGGCGGCAGCTTCTGTCTTCAGCCGAAAGACAGAAGCCGCCGAATTGCCGCCGCGGGCAGCTGAACATAGAAGCTGCCGCCGAATTGCCGCCGCCACGGAAACGCGCATGCCGCCCTAACGGCACACGGACTGCCCCTGCCGTCAATTCGGCGCGCTGCTTGGAATGCTGGTGCCTGGAGCCGGCCCTGGGTAAAAGGGAGAACAGAACAGAACCCAGGAGTCCTGGCTCCCAGCCCCCCCTGCTCTAACCCACCAGACCCAACGCCCCTCCCAGAGCTGGGGATAGAACCCAGGAGTCCTGGCTCCCAGCCAGCCCCAGCCTATACCCAGTGTGATGCTCACCCCGGCAGTGAGGTAGACAGGTACGAAGAGCCATCCGAGGAGGAGAACCACGAAGAGAGCCTGGTGGGAGAGTGGAGCCGGGTCAGGGAGGGGAAGATGGGGCAGGGAGGTGGAGGGGGTTATGGGCACTCGAAATCACTTACATTCCACTCGAAGCCGGCCACCGCCAGCCCATTGGCAGCACCGGTGCCAGCCAGCCCCACGAAGTGCCCACTGCCGATGTTACTGGCAAAGAGAGACGCGCCCACCTGCAGCACAGCACGAGGGAGAGGGACTGGGCTATGGATAGATGCACCGAGCACTGTCCTAATGCCACCCCCTGCCCCTGGGCAGTGCCCTAATGCCACCCCTGCCCCCAGGCACTGTCCCTAATGCCACCCCCTACCCCCGGGCACTGCCCCTAACATCACCCCCTGTCCCCTGGCACTACCCTAACGCCAGTCCCTACCCCCGGGCACTGCCCCTAATGCCACCCCCTGCCACTCAACCTCATCTCCTTGCTATGGTCCCCCTGATGTCAATCTCTTGCCCCCCCATCCTCACCCCAGCCGCTGCTAGGGTCAAGTATTAACCCTCTTCCCTAAACCCAGCTCTGAATCCATTCCCGAGATTGACGGTTAGCCCCATACACATACATCTATCTATCTATCTATCTATCTATCTATCTATCTATCCTGCCCCCATTGCAATACTCACCGGCCACCAGACCATGTTTCTACCAGCCAGGAAGTAACCCCCAATGGTGCTCCGGTTGGTGCGACACATGGACTGCAGGGGCGAGAGTGGGAGGAGGGCATTTTCCAGGGGCTGGATGCTGCGTTTCTCCACCAGCTCCAGAGATACCCAACCAGCTCCGTCTCCTTCCATGGGGTGAGTCCCCCCAGCTCTGGCTGGAGACGCCAGGCTCAGAGAAGGGCGATGGGAAGGAGCAGAGAGCTGGACCAAATCTCCTCTGGAGAGTAACTGGCCTGGGGCTCAGAGATTCAGAGATTCTCAGGCTGGCCGGGTCTGACCTCCTGCGGAGCACAGGCCAGGGAACTGCCCCAGATCATTCCTGGATGAACGGGGGCAGATCTATTAGCACAACTTCCCAGTGATGGCGAATCAGCCACCGCCCTGGGTGAGCTGTTCCAATGGTTAATTCCCCTCACTCTTAAAAACGTACCCCTTATTTCCAGTCTGAATTTGTCTACTTCCAGCCACTGGGTCGTGCCAGACCTTCGGCTGCTAAAGAGCCCAGTATTAATTCTTTGTTCCCTATGGAGGTACGTACAGACTGTGATCAGCCCCCCCCCTTAACCTGCTCTTGGTTACGCTAAATAGATTGAGCTCCTGGAGTCAATCACAAGGAGGCAGGAAATGCACTTTCACCCGAGGCGTGATCAGCCTTCGGAACTCCCCGCCACCAGAAGTTGTGGGGGGCCAAGATTCAAAGAGGGACTGGCTATTTCAGTGGATGAAACTAGCCCGAGTTGGTGACACAGCCTCCTGCTGCAGGGCGTCAGGGGGTCCCTGTTAGAGACCACGTTGAGACGTACAGCACGGGGGCGGAGGGGTGTGTGTGTCTCACATTTTCCTTTGCTGGAGACTGGGTTAGATGGACCTTGGTTGTGAGCCAGCCTGGCACTGAGTGAGGAATCCCACTGCAGTGCACGTGTCTTGCCTGAGTAATTCTGGTGTGTCCCGCCATTTTGGGTCTTTGCCATGTACTGCAGCAAGCTGAGGTGTCCACGAGGGGAGGATCCAGCACTCGGGGCTGTGAGGGGATGGGGCTGGTGAATTGGAGGAGCCGCAGTGACTTATTAAAGCCATGGGTCCACGGACGGGGGACTTTGTGTGGCGAGGCGATGCAGGGGGCCCGCGCCGTACATTTCTGATCCCTGACTAATCTGCTAATCTGTTGACATTTACACCTCATTACAGGCCTCATGAGCATTTCTGGACCATGTACTTCTCGGTAATAATTAACAACCCCTTCCCCCGTCCCTGCCCAATCTGGAGCTGAGATTAAAGAGCTGAGACTACGAAAAGAGCAAAAACACAACTGTACAGCCGGGATGAGGCCCCACCAGTCCTTCCACTGTGAGATGGGACACTCCTGGGGTGGCATAGAGGGAGCTATAAGGGGGAGAAAGGACAGAGATGTCATGGGAGTGGTGGGACAAGGACAGCCCCATCCTAGAGCCCAGCGGTTTGGGTTCTAGGTACATCAATCATGCCAGTGACTTGGGTTCTAGGCATGTCAATCACATGAGGTAGTTGGGTTCTAGGACTCAGCTCCACAAAGGGACTTAGGCATCATGGTGCTCAGCAAGGGAACACCTAATGTTTAGGTGCCGAGAAAATCACTGGACCAACACTGGGATCCAGAAAGCCTGAGCTAGGCCCCAGGCTCCCTATATAATGAATGGGTGCTAGGCGGGGAGCCAGCTGAGCCAGACAATGGGAGATGGGGAGGTCCTAAGATCCACCCCCCTCATGGAGTTCGCCCCCTCAGTCCAAGCTGCAGAGAGGCGCCTCGCTCTGCCAGCGACCCAGAGCCGGGAACCCCTCTCCTGGGGTCGGGCAGCTTCGGTGCCTGCATTGTTCCTTGTGAGAATGAGTTGAGCGCCTGCCTCGCTCCACACAAAACAGCCACAGGAGGAGGTGCCCAGCTTACGGCTTCCAGCCCAGTGCTTAGAGCACTCAGCCTGAGATGTGGAAGCTCCTGGTTCAATTCCCCCCTCTGCCTGAAGAGAAGCCACAGAGCGATAATGGGATAGTTGGACATGGGGGCTCCCTTGGTCTCTCCTGGTTCAGCTCCTCCTCCACGATGGCTTTAAAGAACAAGAGTCCCTGGGCCAGAGCGAGAGCAGCCCAGAGCTGAGAAGGACTCTGTGGGCCGGTGGTTGGGACACCGAGGTGGGAGACCCCTGGGGCTAGTCCCCCGGCTGCAACCGTTCCTTCACTGAGCCACCGTGGAACAGCTCTACCAGGAGGGACTGAGGGGGGTCCCACATCAGCATAGCCCAGTGGGTAGCATGAATTCCTGTCCTCCCCTGGTCGGTGGGTCATGCTGGGGCTTAGGTGCAACACAGGTGCCCAGACGCCCAGAGGGAGGCAGCAGCTCACGTGCCCTGAGGCAGAAACTCAGTTGGGTATGAAACTTCTACTGCAATGACTTAGGTGTTGGATGGGAGCCGAGCAAGAGTTTTGTGGATCTCAGGGGAGCCTAAAACTAGGACTTGGGCACCTAAATCCTCTGTGGATGTGGGCCTCAGCCGCAGGCCCTTCTGAGCCCTGCTGTTCTGTGTATGGGGATGGATAGAGGGATAGAAAGCGGGGGGTGTATGGGGAAGGATGGATGGACAGATAGAGAGAGGGGTGTATATGGGATGGATGGATGGGGGATAGATAGAGGGGTGTATATGGGGATGAGTGATAGATAGAGGGTGTATATGGGGATGGGTGGATAGATAGAGGGTGTATATGGGGATGGGTATGGGTGGATAGAGGGGTGTATATGGGGATGGGTGGACAGATGGAGAGACAGCAGGGTGTATATGGAGATGGGTGGATAGATAGAGGAGTGTATATGCGGATGGGTGGATGGATGGATAGATAGCAGGGCGTATATGGAGATGGGTGGCTGGATAGAGGGGGGTATAGGGGGATGGGTGGATGGATGGCAGGGTATATATGGGGATGGGTGGATGGATAGAGGGTGTATATGGAGATGGGTGGATGGATGGATAGATAGAGGCGTGTATATGCGGATGGGTGGATGGATGGATAGATAGCAGGGTGTATATGGAGATGGGTGGATAGCCAGAGAGGTGTATATGGGGATGGGTGGATGGATAGAGGGGTGTATATGGGGATGGGTGGATGGATAGAGGGGTGTATATGCGGATGGGTGGATGGGTGGATGGGTGGATGGAAAGCAGGGTGTATATGGAGATGGGTGGATGGACAGAGAGGTGTATATGGGGATGGGTGGATGGATGGAGGGGTGTATATGGGGATGGGTGGATAGCGAGAGGGGTGTATATGGAGATGGGTGGATGGATGGCAGGGTGTATATGGGGATGGGTGGATGGATAGCAGGGTATATATGGGGATGGGTGGATGGATAGAGGGGTGGATATGGGGATGGGTGGATAGATAGAGGCGTGTATATGCGGATGGGTGGATGGATGGATAGCAGGGTGTACATGGAGATGGGTGCATAGCTAGAGGGGTGTATATGGGGATGGGTGGATGGATAGAGGGGTGTATATGGGGATGGGTGGATAGATAGAGGCGTGTATATGCGGAGGGGTGGATGGATGGATAGCAGGGTGTACATGGAGATGGGTGCATAGCTAGAGGGGTGTATATGGGGATGGGGGGATGGATGGCAGGGTGTATATGGGGATGTCCTTGACTCAAGTTTTGGGTCTAGTTTTGGGGTGGTCAGTTCTGGTTCTGGGCCCAAGTTTCTGCCTGGTGGTTCTGGGTCCCAGAAGAGTGGCTCAGGTCTCTACCCTGTGCTATTTCTTCCCCTGGTGCCCAGTGTTGGGGGGGGGGTGGGAGAGAGGGGGCTGGGGCAAAGGGCCGCGTCCCCAGGTCACCTACCCAGAGCCCTACGCAGATGACCAGGACGAAGTAGCCCACGATGACGCCGATGTCGGCAGGGTTGTTGATGACGGCCCTGGGTTGCGGCACCCCCTCCATACTGTTTCTGTCTCTCTCTCTGCACCAAAATGACACCTCCGGGAAGGGTCCCCAGGGGCCAGCGCGGATGGTTAATAGCAAACCTGGTCATGGGGCTGGATCTGTGATTAACCAACCCAGAGACTGCGGGGAGGGGGGAAGTAGAATAGAATGAAGGAGTCCTGACTCCCAGCCCCCTCTGCCCCCGCCCCAGAGCTGGGGATAGAACCCAGGAGTCCTGACTCCCAGCCCCCACTGCCCCCGCCCCAGAGCTGGGGATAGAACCCAGGAGTCCTGACTCCCAGCCCCCACTGCCCCCGCCCCAGAGCTGGGGATAGAACCCAGGAGTCCTGACTCCCAGCCCCCACTGCCCCCGCCCCAGAGCTGGGGATAGAACCCAGGAGTCCTGACTCCCAGCCCCCACTGCCCCCGCCCCAGAGCTGGGGATAGAACCCAGGAGTCCTGACTCCCAGCCCCCACTGCCCCCGCCCCAGAGCTGGGGATAGAACCCAGGAGTCCTGACTCCCAGCCCCCACTGCCCCCGCCCCAGAGCTGGGGATAGAACCCAGGAGTCCTGACTCCCAGCCCCCACTGCCCCCGCCCCAGAGCTGGGGATAGAACCCAGGAGTCCTGACTCCCAGCCCCCACTGCCCCCGCCCCAGAGCTGGGGATAGAACCCAGGAGTCCTGACTCCCAGCCCCCACTGCCCCCGCCCCAGAGCTGGGGATAGAACCCAGGAGTCCTGACTCCCAGCCCCCACTGCCCCCGCCCCAGAGCTGGGGATAGAACCCAGGAGTCCTGACTCCCAGCCCCCTCTGCCCCTGCCCCAGAGCTGGGGATAGAACCCAGGAGTCCTGACTTCCAGTCCCCACTGCCCCCACCCCAGAGCTGGGGATAGAACCCAGGAGTCCTGACTTCCAGCCCCCACTGCCCCCACCCCAGAGCTGGGGATAGAACCCAGGAGTCCTGACTTCCAGTCCCCACTGCCCCCGCCCCAGAGCTGGGGATAGAACCCAGGAGTCCTGACTTCCAGTCCCCACTGCCCCCGCCCCAGAGCTGGGGATAGAACCCAGGAGTCCTGACTTCCAGCCCCATTGTTGTGCCAGGCACCGGCTCTGGGTTGAGTCACCATGTGGCAGTGGCTAGTGTCAGAGCAGGGGTGTCTCTAGAGGGTGATTAGCTCTGTCCCTTCTCCTTCCCTTGCTGTCTCTGCCCCGCCATTCCCTGGTAGCTGGGTGGAGCTGAGCCCATGTTCTGAGCCAGCTGAAGCCCTTCTCCTTCTAGGAGAAGCAGAGTGAGGCTGGGCTGAGCCAGGCAGAAACATGCACTGCTGGTGAGTGCCACCTACTACCCTGTGCTCCCTAGGGGAGGGGGAGGGGGCTTCTGCCACGGGAGGGTTGTCACAGGGGAGGGGGCAAAGGGGGAGTCAGTTGTGGCAAGGAGGGCTGCAGAAGATTGATTTATCTTTCCATCCAACCCCATGCAGACCCACCTACATGTCTATCCATCTCCCTACACCCTTCTCTATGTATGTATCCATGCCCCTCATGAACCCAACTACCCATCCATCCCTCTACAGAGCCAACTACCCATCACCCTACAGACCCAACTACCCATCCCTCCATTGCCCTACAGACCCAACAATCCATCCCCCTCTGGATCCAACTACTCATCCCTCCATTGCCCGAGAGACCCAATTATCCATCCCTCCATCACCCTACAGACCCAACTACCCTCCCTCCATTCCCCTACATACCCAACTATCCATCCCACTGTGGGACCAACTACCCATCCATGCGTCCCTCCATTGGACTCAGCTATCCCTCCCTCCATTCTCCTGTGGATCCAACAACCCATCCCTCCCTCCCTCCCTCCCTCATCATATGGACCCATCTATCTAACTATCCTTTCCTCCACCCCCCATGGACCCAATTACCCATCTTTCCAACCTCCTATGGATCAACTACCTAACCCTGAAACCCTTTTTGGACCCAACTACCCATCCTTCCATCCCCCTATGGGCCCAACTACCCATCCCTCCATCACCCTATGGACCCAACTACTCAACAATCCATCCCTCGAACCCTCTACAAATCCAACTACCCACCCACCCATCGCTATATCCCTTACCTACTCACCCACACACCCTTCCATCTCTTCATCTCTGTGATGGGGTGTTCACCCCACACCAGAGAAGAAGGGGTTAATGGAGGCCTCATGGGCCTCCACACCTTGTCTCAGAAAGACGCAATGGAGGTGAGTCCTCCAAGCAGCCTAGTGAGGCTGCGCAGGAAGCAGCCAATTGGAGGGAGGCTGCACAGAGCAGCCAATCAAGGCCCAGTGGGATCGCATAAAAGGAGATGCAAGGCCAGAGGCAGTCAGTTGCTCTGGGGAGCCCAAGGAGTGAGGACTGTGTTCCTAGCAGGTTGCAGGAAAGGTAGCACCGTGAAGAGAGCAGTTGCTGGCAGGGACCGGGGGAGCAAGAGGGAGCTGCTGGCTGACTGCTGGGACTTGCTGGCTGGATACTCTGAGAAGAGGGTTAAAGAAGGTGCTGGGGCTGCAGGGAAGTGGCCCAGGGAATAGAAGCAGCATGGAGCAAATTTAAGGAGATGCAGCAGGAGGCTGCTATCTACAGGGTCCCTGGGTCAGGACCCGGAGTAGTGGGTGGACCCGGGTACCCCCCACTTGCCACTGGGGAAGGGTCTGGACTATTGAACTGAGCTACTTCACCCCTGGAAGGGGGAAAACACGCTGATGACATGGCTGGAGGGCAAGAAGAGGACACTGAGGCATAGGTGCCGACTCTGTGGGTGCTCCAAGGCTAAGCACCCACGGGGAAAAAATGGTGGGTGCTGAGCACCCACCAGCAACTCCCCTATCAGCACCTCTCCCTCCCCCCAGCGCCTCCTGCCCGCTGGCGGGCCCTGCCAATCAGCGCTTCTCCCTCCCTCTCTGCCCTCCCGCCTGCCACAATCAGCTGTTTTGTGGTCTGCAGGAGGCTGGGGGGGAGGGGGGAGGAGCGTGGACGCAGCGATCGGGGGAGGGGGCGGAACGGGGCAGGAAAAGGTGGGGCGGGGGGTGGTAAGAGGTGGGGCTGTGGCGGGGCAGGGTCTTGAGGGAAGGGGCGGAGTGGGGGCGGGGCCTGGGGCAGAGCTGGGGGTCGAATACCCCCCTGGCACAAGGGAAAGTTGGCGCCGCCTCTTCACTGCAGTACTTCGACTGAGGCGGGTCTGCAGTCGGAGACAACATCGGGAGAGGCACCACCTGGAGACAGTGCACTGGTTGGCGGAGCTAATTCCTGTGGTGGCCAGCAGGAGGCGCTGCTGTGGTGAGTGGACTCTGTCATACCCAGCTATCCAACCCGCCAGCCCTCGAGGGGCCTACATATCCATCCATCCTTCCTTCCATCCCCCTATGGTCCCAGCTATTTATCTCTGCATCCACACAGTTATCTATCTATCTATCTATCTATCTATCTATCTATCTATCTATCTATCTATCTATCTATCTGCATGTGCCTGTCCATCTGAGCTCGAATGATGCCGGAGTTGGCGTGGAAGACGCTATCACACACTGCTGTGGCATTAGGCAGCTGCAGCTCCCCATCGACATCATCATGCACGTGGATATGCCCCCCGCCCCCCCGTGCCTTTGGCCCATCAGCCTGGCTGGCTCTTGCACTGAGGCCAGGGGGAGGTGGCCTGGCTTGGAGCATCACATTGATGGCAAACACTTCTCCGTGGAGGTGAGTGGCGGGGTGTGTGTGTGTGTGTGTGTGTGGGGAGAGGCTCAGCACTGGCAGAGCAGTGCTAGGGGGCACTGTGCTGCAGGGAGCAGGGGGCTCAGTAGGGGGCGCTGTGCTGCAGGGAGCAGGCAGGGGGCTCGGCAGGGGGCGCTGTGCTGCAGGGAGCAGGCAGGGGGCTCGGCAGGGGGCGCTGAGCTGCAGGGAGCAGGCAGGGGGCTCGGCGGGGGTGCTGTGCTGCAGAGGGGCAGGGGGGCTCAGTAGGGGGCGCTGTGCTGCGGAGGGGCAGGGGGGCTCAGTAGGGGGCGCTGTGCTGCGGAGGGGCAGGGGGGCTCGGCAGGGGGTGCTTTCCATCTCTCTCTCCCCCCCCCCCTTTAGCTCCACATCCTGAGGTCTATCCCCAGCTCTGCTCATCATAGGCTGCCAGCTATGTGGTGCAGGGGCTGAGGGTACGTCTACCTGCCGAGTAGAAACCTGCAGCAGCCAGTCTCCGAGCCGGGCCTGACAGACTCGGCCTCGCGCTCTTGCACTAACCCTAGCCGAGCGGACGGTCGGGCTCAGGCTGGAGTTCAGCGCTGAAACCCACCCCGCTCCCCGGCCTCACAGCCCGAGCTCCAGCCCAAGCCCACGTGGCTACGTGGCTGTTCTTAGAGCCAGAGCCAAGCCCCATGACCCCGAGTCTGTCGGCCCAGGCTCTGAGACTCGCTGCCGCGGGTTTCCGCTGGCCGTGTAGATGTAGCCACAGTCTCCACCTTCGCCTGCAGGCCCGGTCCTCACTGCGGCGTCTGGGTCCTGCCAGAAATAACAAAACCCCTAATGGCTTGGTCAGTGTCTTGAATGAGGCCTCTGTGCTTTGCTGTGGATATTGACCTAACGGGGCCGTTGCACGAGGAGGTGCGATAATTGCTCAGAAGAGCTGTGCACGCAGAGACGCTTGGTGTAAAGATGTCGCCCAACGACAATGGTGACAGCTGGGGCTGTTGAAAAGGAGAAGATCTTCACACCAAATCTGAGGAGGCACCAGAGTGCTCGGAGCACGTCAGATACCTGGGTAGCGTGACCCCAAAGGGACGTAGAGATCTGACAACATAGAATCGGACTCAGAACTGCGGCTCTCGTGACACTCCGCCGCTTTGGAAAAGCAAAGGTGTTACCGGGAAGTGTCCAATGAATTGCTGCAGTCTCTGGTCTTCCGCATCTTGCTAGATGCATGTGAGACATGGACGCGAAAGACATGGGACAGCAGGAGACTGGCCCTTCAACCTGTAATACAATTGCCGTGTGTTAGCTCTACTTTGCACACGACTAAGAGAGAGGTAATTGCCCGGATCTGTGGCATAACCGGAGTGATCCTGGATATCACTGAGGCCATCAGACGAAGAAAACTGGAGTTTGCAGGCTGAGTGGGTCGGAGGAGCGGAGGGAGATTGCTGGAGGAAGGGTAGCAGGGCCTGGTGCCAGGGGCAGGGGTGAGTGTGGACTGGATGTGGTATGGTGCGCTGCTCAAGGCTGTGTGAAGACCACGAAACGCAGAGGAAGTTTGTTGGCCAATGCCTCCCGTATGTTGTGTTTACTGTCCGTGGTGACAGGGCTGGGTGGTGCTTTGCACTGCAAGAGAACGGGGGCGTGTAGACGTCTCGGCACCCATCTGCCTGCCAGACCTGCCGTCCCCCGGTGCCATGGTAGCAAACAACACCCCTGCTTGAGCTAGAACCCTGCTTGAAAAGAGAGGGGCTGCTGGTGGGCTGTCCTCTGCGAAGGACCCTGGGGTCATTTCGATAGGGTTCCCATATGTCCGGGGTTCCCCAGACAGCACAGCGGCCAAAACTTTTGTGAGCCTCAGCTCTACTAAAACTTGACCACAGAAGTCATAACAACGGAAGCCCTGTTTGCTCAGGCTTCTGTGCTTGCAATCCGGAAGGGATCATTCTGTTTTGTTGACTGGCATTTTGGTGGTAGTGCTGTATTTTATTTTAAACTGTGGTATTGCCTGCAATGTCCTGCCCCCTGTGATGGGTTTGGTCACAGAGACCCCCTTGGGACTGTCACCTGACGTACTGGAATTACCTTTGAGCCCGTTTTCCCTGTTAGTTTGGGACTCCAGAACCCAGCCTTGTTGAGCCAGACACGCTAGCCTGCTGCAACACAGACCCAGGGTCTGGGCCACGCCCCCAAAGCTGCAGACTTTAATTAAAAACAGCTCAGCAGGTTACCTATCTCCAGCACCCAGAAACACAAGCTCCCAATGGGATCCAAACCCCAAATAAATCCATTTTACTCTGTATAAAGCTTATACAGGGCAAATTCATAAATTGTCCGCCCTCTATAACACTGATAGAGAGCTATGCACAGCTGTTTGCTCCCCCAGGTATTAATCACTTACTCTGGGTTCATTAATAAACAAAAGTGAATTTATTAAGTATAAAAAGTAGGATTTAAGTGGTTTCAAGTAATAACAGACAGAACAAAGTAAGTCACCAAGCAAAATAAAGCAAAAACACGCAAGTCTAAGCCTAATACATTAAGAAACTGTTTACAGGTAAAATCTCACCCTCAGAGATGTTCCAATAAGCTTCTTTCACAGACTAGACTCCTTCCTAGTCTGGGCCCAATCCTTTCCCCTGGTACAGTCCTTGTTAGTTCCAGCAGCCATCTTAGGTGGAAACTAGGGGTGTTCTCACAACTGGCAGCCCCCTTTGTTCTGTTCCACCCCCTTATATAGTTTTGGCACAAGGCGGGAATCTTTTGTCTCTCTGGGTCCTCACCCCTCCTTTTAGTGGAAAAGCACCAGGTTTAAGATGGATTCCAGTATCAGGTGACATGTTCACATGTCCTGTGAGACCCCAGCCTCCATTCTTCCAGGGCTGGCCTGCACGTACCCAGGAAGGTTTGCAAGTAAACAGAGCCATTCACAACCAATTGTCCTAGTCAATGGGAGCTGTAGTAAGATGAGGCCCTGAAACATAAACTCTTGCATCAGAGGCCTGGTATGAAGCCTAAGGCCTGAACTAAAGTAACGGTCAAGACTTTGCTAACATAAAGCAAAGTTAAGCTGTGAGCCAGAGGCAGGCCCTGCTCACAGAATCTGGCAAGAAGAGGGCCGATGTTGCAAAAATACACATACCTAAAAGGTACTGGGCACCAGGGTCGTCCCTAGCTATTCCGGGGCCCTACGCAGCCCCCCATGGGGGGGCTGTGTGGGGCTCCAGGCCTCTGTGGGGGGGGCGGGTCCCAGGCCTCCATGGGGGGGCGGGGAAGGCTTGGGGGGTAGGGGGAACCGCCCCCAGCACTCACCAGCGGCGCGGCCGGGGCCGGGTCACTGCATTTCCTGCCGCCGCCCTGCTGCAGTCCTCAGGTGAGTGGTGGCGGGGCTGGGGCAGGGAAGGGGCGGGGGCGGGAAGAGGCGGGGTGGGGCGGGGAGGACCAGGGGCGGGGGCTTTGGGGAAGGGGTGGAGTGGGGGCGGGCTGGGGCGGAGCAGGGGCCATGGGGAAGAGGCGGGATGGGGCAGAGCAGGGGCGGGGGCTTTGGGGAAGGGGTGGAGTGGGGGCAGGGCTGGGGCAGAGCAGGGGCGGGGTGGAGGCAGAGCAGGGGCAGGGGCCATGGGGAAGAGGCGGAGCAGGGTCTGGAGCAGCGCAGGGCACCAGGAAATGTGATGCCCCAAATTTCCTGGTGCCCTATGCAGCTGGGTACTTTGCATATGGGTAAGGACGGCCGTGCTGGGCACTAGTTATGGAAACGTGCCAGGATGGTACCAGAACACTCCGGTACTAGCACATTCCCCCACAGATAACAGGAACAGGCTGACCCATCCTAAAGACAGGGGCAGGAGGGAGTTGTTTTGTGAGAGGCGGTACCCTGACACGTAGAGGGGTTGCGTCAGGAGTGAGGTGTAACTTGTTTGTACCTGGGTATAAGAATGCATCCCCGAGGAGTTGTCTTTGTCTGGCCTATGGGGCAGTGGTAAATCCCGCCACTGACTGAGCCGGTCCATTGTCAGGGAGCACATATGTACTGGCAGAACTGTAGACATCTGATCTCGGGAGCTAGAGAGTGTGTTTTGTTTGGCAATAAACCTGGCCGGTTGCCTTCGTACCTTATCGGAGTGTGTGGTCATCGGGGGTTCTCTCGGGGTCTGCTGTGTCAGCGATCTGCAGAGCCGGGGCAGCACACAGAGGGAACACACGCACGCAACCGACTGTTATCAACACTGAACAGATCAGAGCCCCACACCCGTAACTTCTGACAACATTGGTGACCCCAACCGCTGATCTGGTGAGCAAGCGAGCTGTCCGCTGTAGAAATCGCCATCTAACACAACAGAAAACCACGAGCTAGGGAATCCCCTTAACCCCTCCCTGGAAATCCCCACAGAGTTTAAAAAATGTAATGGGGAAGAAACATGTGATGTAATTTGTAAGGCTACGGCAGAGACAGTAGCCTTGAAATGTAGACTATTGCAAACTATAACCATGGCTGTTGAATGGTTAAAACAGCAGGCCTCAAAACTGGCAGGGCAAGTAACGGTAACAAAAAAAGAGTTAAAAGAATCAAAAGAAGCTACACATCCTTGGAATGCTCCCACCCCCCTTGCAGGGTGGCAAGCAGTCCAGAGACAGCCAGCACAGGAACAGAATCAAACATTGGAAACAGCTGCAAGGAACCTACAAGAAATACATGTGCAGTCCCGTGTTATAAATATTTGTGGTGAACAGCAGGCTTCAGGAAGCTTCCCTGTGCCTGAAGAACAGGGCCGGCGCAACCCATTAGGCGACCTAGGCGGTTGCCTAGGGCACTACTATTTGGGGGGTGCCGGCGCCCCGGTCGTCAGCGGCATTTCGGGGGCAGGACCTTCCGCCGCCTAGGGTGCCGAAAAAGCTGGCGGCGCTCCTGCTGAAGAATGGGGAGAGAAGTGGAAAAAGGTGGCCCTAGTAAAATTAAAAGATGAAACGGGGCCCACTGCAGTGTAACCGCTACCTTATGATAAAAGCCAGGTTCTGGTACAACCTAAACCGGGACCTAGACTGGTGCCTGTCAGAACGGGACAAGTAAATGCACAGGTGGAAAAAGTAGCACACAATACTTTCACTGAATTGGTAAATCAAATGAAGGAAAAAGTGGAACACTTCACAGAGCACATTACAAGACAGGCACTGCGACTCAATCACAGGGGAGTGAATACAAAGGAATTTCAAAGTTAAAAACTAAAATTGAGCAGGTTAACACCTAAAATTGATGTATTAACATATGGAGTTGCCCCAAACCAGTTAACTGCAGGAAAAAAGGGCACTCCTGCAATCTGTTCGGCATACAGACAAAACCGACAGACACTGGGGGAACAAATTCAGGGTTTACAAGAGCAGATAATTACCCCCACTCTCATCTCAGAGCCAGGATAAAAACCCAGGGTGCAGTTTCCCAACTGCTTTGATCCACAGAACCACCCTCCGCCCTCAGCTAAAAATATAACCTTCTTTCTCAAATATTTTTACATACCAGTATATTTTCTTTTATATCCTTTATCAGTTTGCTAAACTTGCTGATGCTGCCTGTGCCTTAAGGTTCTAGCCCACGAAAGCTTATGCCCAAATAAATTTGTTAGTCTCTAAGGTGCCACAAGTACTTCTTGTTTTTTTACCTTCCTAGGTAGTTCTTCACCCCCCTCCCCCTTTTTCCCTGCCTCTCCTCACTTCGACTGTTTGTGTTAAAAGTTATAGTTTTTACAGAAACCTACAAAAGATAAAGCAATTGAAAACAGAACAAAACAAGAAACAAAAAGAAAACAAGGTAAAAACTTTACTTTAAATAAATCCAGGAAATTAATTATTTTTAACCCTTCAGGAATGCAACAGCTGGAATTATTCCTAACTTTCTTGAAGATATGGTTGCCAAGCAACAGAAATGCACACTCTGCTTCAAATCCTAACCACTCACTAATATTTGAAACATGGGCTTTTCTTATTTCCATATAGCAGAATTTTAAAATAATGTTAAATATAAAGTAATGCAAAATTCCTTGTTATTAAATTAATACAATAAATTTGGCAAATATTAATATATTTTTATCATTTTTTGTTAAAAGTTTTTAAAAAGTCATAAATTGTTTATTCAAATGTTTAACCCTTTTTATTTTTAATTTTTGTTTGCCTTATTTTGTATAGTTATGAACAGAATTCTGGTGCCATTTGTTTTTAATTGTAAGTTTGTCCTGTATGTCGTGTGTGTTGTCTGGTGTTGTATGTTGTGTGTGTCACGTGACTATTTTTTATTTTTATTTTGTTGCAACAAAAATCAATTTTATACCCTTTATATATATGTGTGTGTGTGTGTGTGTGTGGTACCACACTATTTTAATGTTATGGTTGGGGCATAACCATCATAATATTATTAATACCATTTTTTTTCAAAGTTCAACAAGGTCTCAATTATAAATATATGTACATATATTTCTGCCTCAACAAATAATGCAATTGCAAACAAAAAGAATTATCTTTTAGTAATCACAGTTTTGTTTTTTAAGTTTTTTTAATTTGTTATTCAAAGAAAAAATGTAAGGGGAAACCTCAACATTAAGGTAAAGATAATATTAACAAAATGTCAATTTCTTGTTTGGGTTTTTATAAACTTGTTTGCACTTTTAATATAGTTATAAGAATGTGATAGCAAAAATGTTTAAAAATAACAATTTATTCATAAAGCTAAGCAAACAATTTCAACAGCTTTCCTCATTTTCAACAGGTTTCCATCTTTGTCTCCCAAACACAACAAAGCATCATGAAAGTTTAATACCCTCAAAGTATTTGCATGGACCTGTATTTAACATTTATTTTAGTTAAATTTTATAGTTGGTAGAATTTTATACGCTTTTCTTTTGTTATGTTATGTTAACGGGAAGCAGTGGTTGTTAAAGTTTGTGCTTCTAAACACTTAACAAAAGTGGAATAGGTATCACAAGCAAATTAAATCTAAAAAGCTCGGTAAAAATTCTGTTATTAACTCGTTTGCCAAAACTCAGCAAGGGAAAGCAATACACCTTCTCATAGAAGATTGTGAGCATCTATTTTAGCGGTTAAGCATTTTATTTAGAATAAAATATTAGTAATGCACCTCAACCTAAAATGAATGTCTATACAACAATTGCAAAAGTATAGCTTGTGTTATAAAAGACTCGGTCCCTA
This sequence comes from Platysternon megacephalum, assembly GCA_003942145.1. Classification (NCBI taxonomy): domain Eukaryota; kingdom Metazoa; phylum Chordata; order Testudines; family Platysternidae; genus Platysternon; species Platysternon megacephalum. The sequence continues at coordinate 242,281 of QXTE01000363.1, read as the reverse complement.
TTACATTGTAAATAAACTAAGGTGAACTTTGTATTAAGTTTGAGTTATTGAAAACAAAAACAAAAAAGAAAAACAAAAAACTTTACTATGTTAACTAACAAAAGTTGTTTAAGGTTGCATCCCACAGACCAAAGACACCAGAAGATATCACACTACAAAAACACCAGATGATGTCAGAATACAGTGAAGAAACCCCCCAAGCATCAAGAAAAGAAAAATGAAGTGCTTTATAACGAAGAGACTGGTCAAATACACTTCAATCTACCATATTAAGTTGGCAATCAGCTAGAAATCACTGTCAGTTAATTTGAATTTGGCTTCTGTGTAAAAGCAACTATTATTGTTGTATTATTGTTGTAGTATTGTATTATTGTTCTATATCATTTACAATGTGCATAACATTACTAAACTGTTTAACCAACACACAGGTAAAAATCAACAAATGAACGGCAGCAAACAACATGAAGGCAAGGAAAAAACAAATTGGTAAAGAAATTAAGTTACACAGTAACTACAAATTGGGTAAACAAATTCCCGGTTAGTACCAGTCATAATTTGGGTTACTGACACTGCATCCTAACTAAGGCACCTGTTATTCAAAACAATCTTGTTCAGGGTCTGGATACCAATACTACATCCTGACACAGCAATATTTGATAAATTGGTTACTGTCCATTCAGTAGGTTATCTGGAAGACAGCATCCATAAGAAACAACTGGATCTACGTCAACTACTGGTGTATCACAGAGCAGTTCAACCAATGGAACAGAGAAGGTAGCCACTTCTGTTTCCTGCCCAGTGAAGCTTACCAGAGGGTGACAACCAGCAGTAAGGGTAACCTAGAACATAAATGGGCAGTACCGTGTAGTAACTATTACAAGACATTTATATAGAAAGGCCTCAGTGGTAGTGTCACTACTCCAAATTTCTCTTTTACTTCTCATATACATAATACTGTGGAACACACTATAACAATGCCTATCCCAGTAGTTCAAAACACTCCGCCTACTACTAATGATGATACAGGTGATAACTGCAATTGCTCTAATACAGGGGTCGGCAACCTTTCAGAAGTGCTGTGCCGAGTTTTCATTTATTCACTCTGATTTAAGGTTCCGCGTGCCAGTCATACATTTTAACGTTTGTAGAAGGTCTCTTTCTATAAGTCTATAATATAGAACTAAACTATTGTTGTATGTAAAGTAAATGAGGTTTTTAAAATGTTTAAGAAGCTTCATTTAAAATTAAATTAAAATGCAGAGCCCCCCGGACCGGTGGTCAGGACCCGGGCAGTGTGAGCAGGGCCGGCGCAACCCATTAGGCGACCTAGGCGGTCGCCTAGGGCGCAAACATTTGGAGGGCGCCGGCGCCCCGGTCGTCGGTGTAATTTTGGGGGCGGGACCTTCCGCTGCCCCTGTTGGGGGCGGCATTTTTGGGGCGGGACCTTCCGCCGCCTAGGGTNCCGGCGCCCCGGTCGTCGGTGTAATTTTGGGGGCGGGACCTTCCGCCGCCCCTGTTGGGGGCGGCATTTTGGGGGCGGGACCTTCCGCCGCCTAGGGCGGCGAAAAAGCTGGCACCGCTACTGAGTGTGAGTGCCACTGAAAATCAGCTCGTGTGCCGCCTTCGGCATGTGTGCCATAGGTTGCCTACCCCTGCTCAATATGAATGTGTTTCTATCTGTGGCACCAAAGTAAAAGGGCCAGAGTACAACACCAGATTGGAAAAACCTGGTTACACTTGGATATAAGGTGGTGTCATATGTAGACATACATTCTATACATCGATACCCATATGCGCTACAAATATATATGCCATAGCCATATTATTCATCTATATTAATTATGTGGGAGTGCCTCTAAGGCTCAGGCATAATACTACATTCCTCAGTCATGGTCCCGGGCCTAACATTCGCAGGCCCACCATAAGGGACTAAAAATAATTGCATAATAAAATCTGTCTATCAGTCGTACAAGGGAATGTGCAGACTAAAGACAGGTGGGGCATGAGTGTATGGATGGTAAAAGAAGGTAAGCACATAACAGTGTTTACAGTCCATGCATTATGCTTTTCCTGGACAATGGGTAAACATCCTCCCCATAAAAAGACAAAAAGTGGGGGAATGTAGTAAGATGAGGCCCTGAAACATAAACTCTTGCATCAGAGGCCTGGTATGAAGCCTGAGGCCTGAACTAAAGTAATGGTCAAGACTTTGCTAACATAAAGCAAAGTTAAGCTGTGAGCCAGAGGCAGGCCCTGCTCACAGAATCTGGCACGAAGAGGGCAGATGTTGCAAAAATACACATACCTAAAAGTAGGGTTACCAGATAGCAACTGTGAAAAAATGGGATGGGGGTGAGGGGTAATAGGCGCCTATATAAGAAAAAGTCCCCAAAAAAGGGACTGTCCCTTTAAAAACGGGACATCTGGTCACCCTACCTAAAAGGTACTGGGCACTAGTTATGGAAACACGTGCCAGGATTAGGGTGACCAGATGTCCCGTTTTTAAAGGGACAGTCCCGTTTTTGGAGACTTTTTCTTATATAGGCACCTATTACCCCCCACCCCCGTCCCGTTTTTCCACAGTTGCTATGTGGTCACCCTAGCCAGGATGGTACCAGAACACTCCGGTACTAGCACATTCCCCACAGATAACAGGAACAGGCTGACCCATCCTAAAGACAGGGGCAGGAGGGTAATATGGTAGAGTTGTTTTGTGAGAGGCGGCACCTCTATGCGTCAGGAGTGATGCGTAACTTGTTTGTACCTGGGTATAAGAATGCATCCCTGAGGAGTTGTCTTTGTCTGGCCTATGGGGCAGTGGTAAATCCCGCCACTGACTGAGCCGGTCCATTGTCAGGGAGCACATATGTACTGGCAGAACTGTAGACATCTGATCTGGGGAGCTAGAGAGTGTGTTTTGTTTGGCAATAAACCTGGCCGGTTGCCTTCGTACCTTATCAGAGTCTGTGGTCATCGGGGGGTCTCTCGGGGTCTGCTGTGTCAGCGATCTGCAGAGCCGGGGCAGCACACAGAGGGAACACACCCACGCAACCGACTGTTATCAATGCAGAACAGAGCAGAGCCCCACACCCGTAACTTCTGACAACAGGAGCCATCAAGATTCTAAACCACCATCAATGGCCCACACTTTGCATAATTACAATAGGACCTCAGAGTTATACTTCATATTTCTAGTTTCAGATACAATAATAATACATGCATACAAATAGGATGAACACACTCAGTAGATTATAAGCTTTGTAATGATACCTTACAAAAGACCTTTTGCCTAAAGCATATTCCAGTTACATCATATTCATACTCATAAGCATATTTCCATAAAACTTATGGAGTGCAACGTCACACTCCCACCGGAGGTTTTAATCACTGGCAAAGTATCTAGAACCTAAGGTGGAGGATGGGCTGCAGGGACTGGAAGGATGGTGTAGCGATGTTGGCTTTGGTAGGATCTAACTGAGTGTGTCAATTCAGGACAGATTGCTTAAAGCAGGGCAGTTACAGCCCAAGGCTGGGGTTCCTATGCACACCAAAGCAAACCAAACCAGCCAAACAGAGAAGATTTTGGTTTTACCCCACTGGCTAACCATAAGTCAAACTAGTAATTCCCTTACACACTCCAGTTTCCCAGTATCACCACCAGTGCCACTCGTTATGTCGATGAATGGTTATGAAAATCGATACCCCAGTAAAAGAAAAAAGGTTCTCTTGATCCCAAAGGACCATGCCCCAGACCCAGGTCAATGTACAAATCAGATCTTACCCACAAATCACGCTGTTGCCAATCCTTTAGAATCTAAAAGTTTATTCATGAAAGGAAAAAGATGTAGATGAGAGCTAAAATTGGTTAAAGGGACTCAATTACATACAGTAATGGCAAAGTTCTTGGTTCAGGCTTGTAGCAGTGATAGAATAAACTGCAGGTTCAAATCAAGTCTCTGGAGTACATCCACAGCTGGGATGGGTCATTCAGTCCTTTGTTCAGAGCTTCAGTTTGTAGCAAAGTCCCTCCAGAGGTAGAAGCAGGATTGAAGACAAGATGGAGATGGGGCAGCTGCCTTTTATAGTCTCTTCCAGGTGTAAGAACACCTCTTTGTTCTTACTGTGGAAAATTACAGCAAAATGGAGTTTGGAGTCACATGGGCAAGTCACCTGTCCATGCATGACTCAGTTCTTTACAGGTGGCAGCCATTGCCCACATGCTATCTTGAAAGTCCCCAGGAAGACTTCTTATGTGGATTGGAGTCTCCCAAGGTCTATTGCCAGTTAAGTGTTTCTTGATTGGGCACTTAACTTGCAAATTCCTTTCTCAAGAAGCTGACCAAATGCTTAGAATCAAAATACATTGATATAGAAGTACATAGCCAATGTTCATAACTTCAACCATAAAAATGATACACACATACAGCTAGCATAATCATAATCAGCCAATCATAACCTTCCCATAGACACCTTACAAGACAACCTTTGTACAATATTTGCTGCAAATATATAACAGTGGTTGCAACAATGATCTATACGGTTACAGGTTATGTCAGTAACGTCACAGATGGGTAAAAATAAATGAAATGTTTCTGCTGATTTTCTAATGCAAATGGACCTACCAGCATGAAGTTCACCTCTTTAAACACAGCGATGATTTTGGTGTTCGCATCTCATTTAGGAAGTGAAGGTAGCTTCAGCGTAAGTGGCATTTACAGTTATTTGCAGTTGTGCAAAACGCCAGGGATGGCCCCTGATCCTGGCAAAACAAATGGCAATTCAGTGATTGGCGTAGTGAATCAAACAGAAGTTGTCCTGTGTCTTGCTTTAATTCAGCTCCAATCTCGCACCACAAAAGGCATATTAGCTATAGTTATTCAAAGCAAATCAGTGGACAAGCGAATTGCCAATGAAGCAAGAAGGAAAACCATGCTTGCTAATGTTTCTAAAGTGAAAAATCTCCAAAAGTAATTTTTGTTGTAGATTAAATCCTGCAAATTGTAACTCCCTTTCTGGGTTATTTATTTATCAAACTGAAAGTATGACTGACCAGGATGGAGATTTCCTCCATATATTTTAAAGAATGTTATTGAGCAAAGAAGCCACAGAAGTTATTCCATTATCTAACCCTGCAGCCGGCAAAAAATGCTCTGGATTAGAAAGGTAGATTCATGCAAACTAGAAGAGAGGACAAGACGCTGTCTGATGCAGAATGTGTTGAAAAATGCAAATCCTATAACCTCTGTTCAGATTAATTTTTCCTTGGGTACTTGGGGGATTGCCAATATCCCTTTATAACAATTACTCAGCTCAATCAGGAAAACGTATTCTGCAGTTGTGTTTTAGAAACAATGATATGAATGAATCAGTGAGTATAACAACATCCACAGAGCTGAACAGTTTTGTAAAACTTTTTTAGTTTCACTACAATATTCACTTAACTTTCTGAAAAACCCTTCTCCCAAAGTCTAAGCTGTGGCTTCAAAACCAGCAATAGTTAAGGTCCCAAAAGACTAACTACACCTCTACCCCAATATAACGCGACCCGATATAACACGAATTCGGATATAACGCGGTAAAGCAGTGCTCCGGGGGGGCGGGGCTGCGCGCTCCGGCGGATCAAAGCAAGTTCGATATAACGTGGTTTCACCTACAATGCGGTAAGATTTTTTGGCTCCCGAGGACAGCGTTCTATCGGGGTAGAGGTGTATTAGCTAAAACAACCAAGAGTCCTTGTGGCACCTTAGAGACTAACAAATGTATTTGGGCATAAGCTTTCATGGGCTAGAACCCACTTCATCAGATGCATGGAGTGGAAAATACAGTAGCAGGTATATTTATACATAGTACATGAAAAGATGGGAGTTGCCTTACCAGGTGGGGGGTCAGTCTAACGAGACAATTCAATTAACAGTAGAATACCAAGGGAGGAAGAATCACTTTTCTAGTGGTGATGAGGGTGGCCCATTTCAAACAGTTGACAAGAAGGTGTGAGTAACATTAGGGGGAAATTCGTATGGTAAAATTAGGTTTTGTAATGACTCATCCACTCCCAGTCTTTATTCAGGCCTAATTTGATGGTGTCCAGTTTGCAAATTAATTCCAGTTCTGCAGTTTCACGTTGGAGTCTGTTTTTGAAGTTTTTTAATTGAAGAATTGCCACTTTTAAGTCTGTTGTTGAGTGCCCAGGGAGGTTGAAGTGCTCTCCGACTGGTTTTTGAATGTTGCAATTCCTGATGTCAGATTTGTGTCCATTTATTCTTTTGTGTAGAGACTGTCCGGTTTGGCCAATGTACATGGCAGAGGGGCATTGCTGGCACATGATGGCATATATCACATTGGTAGATGTGCAGGTGAATGAGCCCCTGGTGCTGTGGCTGATGTGGTTAGCTCCTATGATGGTGTCCTTGAATAGATATGCGGACAGAGTTGGCACCAGGGTTTGTTGCAGGGTTTGGTTCCTGGGTTAGTGTTTTTGTTGTGTGGTGTGTGGTTGCTGGTGAGTATTTGCTTCAGGTTGGGGGACTGTCTGTAAGTGAGGACTGGCCTGTCTCCCAAGGTCTGTGAGAGTAAGGGATCGTCCTTCAGGATACGTTGTAGATCCTTGATGATTCGCTGGAGAGGTTTTAGTTGGGGGCTGTAGGTGATGGCTAGTGGAGTTCTGTTACTTTCTTTGTAGGTAACTTCTGGGTACCCTTCTGGCTCTGTCAATCTGTTTCTTAACTTCACCAGGTGGGTACTGTAGTTTTAAGAACACTTGATAGAGATCCTGTAGGTGTTTGTCTCTGTCTGAGGGATTGGAGCAAATGCGGTTGTATCTTAGAGCTTGACCGTAGACAATGGATCGTGTACATCATCACGGATCTACAACCTATCCTGAAGGACGATCCCTCACTCTTACAGACCTTGGGAGACAGGACAGTCACTGAGGCCAAACATCAACAAACTGACAGAACTGAAGTGTTGCCAGGTGTCTGGCAAACACTAAAAACTCTCTGGCAGGCGAAGAATTGTATAAAGTTGTATAAAAAATACAATATAAACGTTTTCTTTTCTGAACACCATCTTCAGTGGCATTATTGGCCCACTGGGAGGATTTGAGGACTGGCACTGGCCCTAAGGCAAATTGAGTTTGAGACCTCTGGTATACAGCTTATACAGGGTAAACTCATAAATTGTCCGCCCTCTATAACACTGATAGAGAGATATGCACAGCTGTTTGCTCCCCCAGGTATTAATCATTTACTCTGGGTTCATTAATAAACAAAAGTGATTTTATTAAGTATAAAAAGTAGGATTTAAGTGGTTTCAAGTAATAACAGGCAGAACAAAGTAAGTCATCAACCAAAATAAAGCAAAAACACGCAAGTCTAAGCCTAATACATTAAGAGACCGATTACAGGTAATATCTCACCCTCAAAGATGTTCCAATAAGCTTCTTTCACAGACTAGACTCCTGCCTAGTCTGGGCCCAATCCTTTCCCCTGGTACAGTCCTTGTTAGTTCCAGCAGACATCTCAGGTGGAAAACAGGGGCTTTCTCACGACTGGCAGCCTTAGGTGGTAAGCAGGGCTGTTCTCATGACTGGCCTTCTTTGTCCCATTCCACCACCTTTTATAGCTTTGGCACAAGGCGGGAATCTTTTGTCTCTCTGGGTTCCCACCCCTCCTTCTAAATGGAAAAGTACCAGATTTAAGATGGATTCCAGTATCATGAGACATGGTCACATGTCCTGTAAGACCTCATTCTTCATTACCCAGGGTCTGGCCCATAGGTACACAGGAAGGTTTGCAGGTAAATAAACCATCTACAACCAATTGTCCTAGTCAGTCGGAGGCATCAAGATTCCAAGCCACCATTAATGGCCCACACTTTGCATAATTACAATAGGACCTCAGAGTTATGCTTCATATTTCTAGCTTCAGATACAAGAATGATACATGCATACAAATAGGATGAACACACTCAGTAGATTATAAGCTTTGTAATGATACCTTACAGGAGACCTTTTGCATAAAGCATATTCCAGTTACATCATATTTACATTCATAAGCATACTTTTATAAAGCATATGGAGTGCAACGTCACACCCCCTCTGCCCACTCAGTCCAAACCCCTGGTGGTGGGGGGCTTGAGATCCATTCTTCCTGAGATATATTAGCTGAAGGGTGTGTTCCCACCCAGTCTCCAAGAGGACTGTGATCAATGCTGTCTCCAGGACTGTGAAGCAAAACCTATCCCTATTTTATAGATGGGGAAACTGAGGCCAAGAGCGGGGATGGCGCTTGATGACGGTCACATAGGGAGTCTGTGGCTGAACCAGGGATGGAACCCAGGAGTCCTGGCTCCCAGCACCCCCCCCTGCCTAGGCCCATCCTCTCGGTGTCTGGCTCTGTCCCCCTATAGGTGCCAGGCGATTGCTGCGGTACTGATGAGCAGAGGGATCAAGGCCGCAGGCCGCGGGGTGGAAGAGGAGCTGGGGGCGACGCGGAGGGCCGCCGAAGCCTGCACTTGGCGATCCCCAAGGCTCTGCAGAGGCCGGTAGTTGTTCTGCAACCGGGGCCCAGCATCTGAGTCTGTGGAGCGGAGGATGGAGGGGAACGCAGTCACCTGGGGGGAGGGAGACAGATTAATGGGGGAGGGGCAAATTGAGGGGGGAGGCAAACTTGGGGTGCCCTACTGAGGGAAGAGGAGGACACCCCATCAATGGAGAGAACTGAGAAGCTTCTGATGGGGATCACTTTGGAGCAGAGAGAGTGGGGGTTTCAACAGCAGAGGGGAGGTGAGCTGGAAAAAGGACCCAGGAGTCCTGAGTCCCAGCCCCCCTTCTCTAACCCACTAGACACGGCCCCACTCCCCTCCCAGAGTTGGGGAGAGAACCCAGGAGTCCTGACTCTCTCCCTTCCCCCCACCCCCACACTCACCACACGAGGAGGCACCAGGATGGGGTCGGGGAAGACAGTCCAGACCACGACTTCGTCACAGTTGGGGGTGGTGAGGGAGCCGGGGTAGCGGTAATAGCGGGTTAGGTTCACCGAGCCCAGGAGCCCCCGCAGGGAGAAGGAGCCGTCCAGATCCGTATCCTCCCCTGGAGGGGCAGAGGGAGAGTGAGGGCCCAGCTCAGCCCCTCCCAGAGCTGGGGATAGAACCCAGGAGTCCTAGCTCCCAACCCCCCTGCTCTAACCCACTAGATCCCACTCTCCTGCCAGCTTTAGGGACAGAACCCAGTAGCCCGGACTCCTCGCCCCCAACCCCCGCCTCTAATCCATTGTTCTCTCTCGCCCCCTGGTGGCACAGAGCTGTACTGTCCCCAGCCCCAATGCTAGGCCAGCCGCAATCCACCTCTCCCACACCCCAGTTCAGGGGATACTCACCCTTCAGAGCCACCTTCTTCAAATGCTGGGTGAAGGAATCCCAGGAGTGCGAGGGGCGTGCGTGGGCTGTTGCCTGAGGGACAAGATCGCATGAGTACAACAAATAGGGAAACTGAGGCGTGGGGACTCTGGGAGTCATAGAGTGACTCAGAGTAAGACTCCAGTCCCTCCTCGAATCATTAGATACCACTTCCCAACCAGAGAACCCAGGAGTCCTGTTGCCCAGCCCCCGCTGTTCTAACTTACTTAACCCTGGTCCCTGTCCAGAGCTGGGGATAGAACCCAGGAGTCCGGGCTCATCGCCCCGCACTGTCTCACCTGGAGGAAGAAGGCCAGCACAGCGATTCCCTCGGGATCCTTGAGGGCGTCAGCCATGCTCAGGTTGTTCTTGGTATGAACAATGTGGAGCTAAAGGGGGAGAGAGAGAAAAATTGGAGAGCGCCCCCTACGGAGCCCCCTGCTGCTCCCTGCAGCACAGCGCCCCCTGCTGAGCCCCCACCCGCTTCCTGCAGCACAGCGCCCCCTGCTGATCCCCCACCCACCCCCTGCAGCACAGCACCCCCTACGGAGCGCCCTGCTGCTCCCTTCAGCACGGCGCCCCCTGCTGTGCCCCCCCCAGCCCGCTCCAGGCTGCACAGCGCCCCCTAGCTCTGCACTGGGGCATTGGGGCCAGCGCTGCGCCCCCTGCCTCTCTCACCTCCACGGAGAAACTTTTGTGATTGATGAAATGCTCCGAGCCAGGCTCATCTGCCCCCTGGCCCCAGTGCAGGTGGAAGGATTTGGCTGTGTAGATAGCTGGGAGCCCCTGGGCGCTGAGGTGGAGCCCATCTGCTAAATGCACGTACACTGTAGGGAGGGGGTGTTAGACCAACACAGGGAATGGGACCCAGGCGTCCGGCGTGGCAGCGCTGGGTACTCACCCCTGGGGGAGAGACCAGGGTGGGGAATGGGACCCAGGGAGAGACCAGGGCGGGGAATGGGACCCAGCAGGGCTGTAACATGGGCCGGGTGAGCGGAGCAGCCACCCAGGTGTGCCCCAGTGTTTGAAAACTGTCGCCTCCTGCCAGGAGCTGGCGGATCAGAAGCTGGTGGGAGCCGCCTGCCCGCGTGGGCCCCTGGCTCTCTGAGCTGTGGGAGCCGGGGTGCTGGCTGGCTGCCAGGCGGCCCTCCCTGCCCTGTGCACCGAGCCAGGCCACCTCTGCACGGCCAGGTGCTCCCCAGGCAGGGTGGGGGCACAGCTCCTCTCCCCTTCTCTGCTAAATGGAAGGCAAAATCGGGGGGGGGGCACAGGCCCCCTGCCTGCACCCCCATGTGTCACCTCTGGGGGGCACAAATACGTTTGCTCACCACAGGTGCTAAAATGCCTAGTTCTGGCTCTGGGACCCCGGCATCCGGCACGGCAGTGCAGGGTGCTCGCTTTAGGGGTCAGTCTGTACCTACCTGTCTTCCCCGTGTTTTCGATGGAGATAAGCTTCCTGGCATCCCCATAGCCAGCGAGGGACACAGCCCCCAGGTGCGGATTGTGGACAGTATCAGGGGTGATGATGTTGATTGGGGACTGCCTGGTGCCGTTACAGTGCCCCAGAGCCGCCCATGTCTCTGGACCTGCCGAGAGGGGAGGAGCCAACAGGGAGGGGGAAGGAAATGGGGGAGGAGTCAGAATGTTAATCAGCTGCTGTCACCCACCCCAGAGGTGGTTGCCCGATGCAAATTTTAGTCCCGGAGGCAGGATTCCTGGGTTCTGTCCCTGACTCTGGCAGGGGAGTGGGCTCTGGTGGGATAAAGTCGGGGAAATGGGAGTCAGGACTCCTGGGTTCTTTCTGCAGCTCCGGCCAGGGAATGCTGTCTAGTGAGTTAGAGCAGGGGAGGCTCCTGGGTTTTACACACAGCTCTGGGAGGGTGTTGGAGTCTTGTGGTTTAGAGCAGGAGGGTGGGCCTGGGGCTGGGAGTAAGGATTCCTGGGTTCTATCCCTGGCTCTGGAAAGCTGACCCTGCCCTTATCTGTGCCTCAGTTTCCCCACCCATCCAAATGTGGGAAAACAGTAATTAACTCCCGCCCTGGGTGAGGTCGGAGAGTGGATGTCTGTGTCACAGGGGATGGATGGGTTCTCTTACCGCATTTTGGGTCTTCGTAGCACCAGGAACCTGCAGGAGAGAGAGAGGTGGGGGAAGGGGTCAGAGCTGGGAAGTGGCCAATAAATAACCACATCCTGCTGCCCCCTCCCCTGGGCTCGGCCCCAGCAGGGAGGGTCACTTTAGAGCAGGATCAGGGGCGGGATGGGGAGCAGCGTTACCTGCCGTATCGGTACTGGTGTAGCCGGCTCCCAGCAGTGTCCCCAGGACAATGAGGTGCTGGACCCAGACAGGATTCATGTCTCCAATGTCACCTGCTGAGAGCAACCTGGAGGAAGGATTGGAGAGACCGGATTCAACTCCCCTGCCCTGAGCCAGCCATTCTCCACTCTGGGGCCAGAATGGAGCCTGTGCCGTAGAGAGGACAGACCTGTGGCCCATTTCCCACCCCCGGCCAGTGGCGCCCCTAGAGGGGACAGGCCCCTAGGGATGCTCAGCAGCGAGCAGCTCTCACCTGTGCTGTGCCTGGTGGGGGAAGGTCACACTGCAGGGGTGAAGGGCTCCTCGCAGCTCCTTATATACACAGGGTCACTGCCCAGCCCAGCCCAGCCCTGTCCAGCATGGCCCAGCCCAGCACGGCTGGGGGTGGAATTACAGGGAAGGGATGAGTTACATCCACGGGGTGGGGCAGGGACAGAGGGAGGTCAGGGAGGGAGGGAGGGAGAGAGAAAACCAGGGAGCAGAAAGAGAAAGGAGGGAAGGAAAGAGGGGGACGGTGGGAAAGAGGAGAAAGGGGCGCTAGCCTGGAGGCGTCTCCCTGAGGGCCCAGCCCCCGGTGGCAGTGCCACCCCCTCGGAGGCTGTGGGCACGCCCCTGTGGGGGGAGCTGGCCCCAGATGCCCACGTCAACTCTCGCTCTTCTTGGAAGGGATGTGCAGGGGAGATGGCGCAAGAAGGAAGTGACACAGGGCAGCCTGGTGTGGGGCACAGCACGTCCCCCGCTGCTGGAAGGGCACCTCACACCCACCTTGGGGTGAGCGGATGTCCCGGAACCACTGCCCGTTATTGCCAGCCTAGAGCTGGGGCTGGAACCCAGGAGTCCCCCCCTGCTCTAAGCCACTAGATCCCACTCCCCTGTCAGAGCTGAGGACAGAACCCAGGCGTCCCGGCTCTCAGCCCCCACCCCGAAATTATTCGACTAGATTTTTGCCACCCTCAGTTATTGGCACTCAGAGGATAGAGAGCGCCCCCTATTGAGCCCCATAGTGCACCTGGAATTCCCAGAGGAGGCTGCTGGGGTAAGAGAAGAGGTAGACACAGCTGTCTTAATATGCCCTGACCCTAAAGGGACCTCTGATGTGTCTGTGCTGATAGGGACCAACTCCAGTCTCTTCAAGGTGCTCACGGATTACTGCAGACGATGGGCTGGGGACCGGTACCTGAATAACCTGATGATCCATATGCTTTGTGCTGAAGCCTATAGGAAAATTGAGAGAGCTAAAAAGGAGAAATCTGAGCTACCGATAGGGGCACTGAAGTAGGTGGGCACAACCCCCTTAGTAGTGCCTGCAAGGACGGAGCAAGAAGTGCTTGTCATGAGTACTGGGCTGAAAGGCAGTAAAGAGGCATTAGCAATGGTAGAGCAGCCGGTTGAAGGAGAGCTCCCAGAAGGAGTGCTGGTCCCCAGTGGAGTCATAACCCTACCTGCTGAAGCCCAGGAAAAGGTGACTATACTGATCGCTAATGAAACAAGTTGAGATGTTGTTGTGAAACAAGGACAAAAGACAGCAGACCTCTTTGAGCCGGAATCAATTGTAAAACCCCAGTGTGAGACTCAAGTTCCGACAATAGACCCAGCAATGTTTGACTTTGGAGATTCACCATTGTCTGAGGAGTGGAAGGATCGCCTGAGGAGGAAACTTTGTGAAAGTTCCAAGGTGTTCTCACTGCATGAGTGGGATGTGGGATGTGCACAAGGAGTAGAGCACAACATCAGACTACATGACTCTCGACCTATCAGGGAGGGATCTAGGAGGATTGCTCTCTCCGAGATGGAAGACGTGCAACATCATCTTCAGGAGCTGGCTGCGAATGGCATCATTACAGAGTCCTGCAGCCCATACGCCTCACCCATTGTGGTGGTCCGTAAAAAGAATGGGAAAATCCGGATGTGTATTGACTACTGCTACCTAAACCGCCGTACTGTGGTTGACCAGTACACTATGCCTTGAGTCCAAGATGCCTTAGACTGTGTGCTGGGAAGCCAGTGGTTCTCTGTGTTGGATCTTCGGAGTCGATACTACCAGATCCCTCTGGGAGGAGAAGATAAGGAGAAGACAGCCTTCATCTGCCCATTAGGGTTTTATCCGTTCGAACGCATGCCCCAAGGGATTTCTGGAGCAACTGCCACATTTCAACGTCTTATGGAGAAAGTTGTGGGAGACATGACTTTACTGCAAGTGTTAGTTTATTTGGATGACTTGATTGTGTTTGGAAGAACCTTGGAGGAGCATGAAGAAAGACTTCTTAAAGTACTTGATAGGTTGGAGGATTATGGTTTGAAGCTTTCAGTTGACAAATGCCAGTTCTGCAGAACCTCAGTGAAGTATGTGGGTCACATCGTGTCCCAAGAGGGTGTGAGTAATGATCCTGATAAAATAGAAGCACTCACTACATGGCCACGCCCAAGTAACTACAGAGAACTCAAGACCTTTCTTGGATTTAGTGGCTACTACCGCAGATTTGTGAAAAACTATGCTACGATTGTAAAACCTCTGAATGATCTTACCAGGGGATACCAGTCCAGCAAGAACAAATCTAAGACCAAAAATAAGGGGAGGTCCCCAAAGCCTCCTGTGCAGAGACACTATGGCCCCTTCGAACCATTTGGGCCCCGGTGGGATGAGAGATGTGAAAGGGCTTTTTGGGAAATCATTACTTGCCTAACTCATGCTCCAGTCCTAGACTTTGCTGACCCAAGCAAACCATTATCCTGCATACTGATGCCAGTTTGGAGGGTCTGGGAGCAGTCCTGTACCAGGAGGTGGAAGGCAAACGTAAACCTGTAGCCTTTGCCAGCCGAGGATTGTCTGATAGTGAAACTCGCTATCCCACCCACAAGCTGGAGTTCTTGGCCTTAAAATGGGCCATCACTGAGAAATTTCGAGACTACTTGTATGGTGCTCAGTTCCAGGTGTGGACAGACAGCAACCCACTGACTTATGTGTTAACAAGTGCTAAGCTGGATGCCACAGGGCAGAGATGGGTGGCCGCCTTGGCTAGCTATGTGTTCAGCATTCAATACCGATCAGGGAGAAGCAATGTAGGTGCGGATGCATTGTCCAGGCGCCCGCAGGCACCGGAAGTTTCTGTGATACCCACGGATGGAGTGAGAGCTATTTGCAGTGAGAGTCGTCGAGGGCCAGCAGCCCATGAGAGGCTTAATGGATGTGCTGCAGAAGCTTTGGGCCTGCCCCCTGAATGCTGCCTTCTGCCTCAGTGAACTATATTGCATTGGCCCAATCTCCCTTGCCCATGCTCAATGCGGCTGACTGGCAAGAAGCCCAGCTGCAAGATATTGACATTCGTGATACACTACTTGCCAAAAGAGAGGGGCGAAGCCCAGCTGCGGTTGTCCCACCTAACCCTGAGGGTAAACTATTGAGAGAATGGACCAAACTAAAACTGATTGAGGGAGTGCTACACCGAGTGACCACGGACCCTTTACAAAAGCAACGGACTCAACTAGTGCTGCCAAAAGAGTACAGAGCCCTGGCCATGAGGGCCCTGCATGATGACTTTGGACATTTAGGGATGGAGAGGACCCTGGAACTTATTCGTAGTAGGTTCTATTGGCCCCGGATGGCTGAAGATGTGGAAATGCGAGACATGCACTCGATGTGTTCAAAGGAAAACTCTGCCCACGAGAGCTGCATATCTGAAGAACATCACCAGCAACAAACCTCTGGAGCTGGTATGCATTGATTTCTTGTCTTTAGAAGTAGACAAGAGGAATGTCGGGAACATTCTAGTAGTGACTGACCATTATACGTGGTATGCGCAGGCATATCCCACACGTGATCAGAGGCCACCACTGTCCCTCGAGTATTGTGGGAAAAATATTTCTCTGTTTATGGATTCCCAGCTCGGATACACTCTGACCAGGGGCGGGACTTTGAGAGTCACCTTCTGAAGGAGGTGCTGAGGATAGCAGGAATTAAAAAGTCTAGGACAACGTCTTATCACTCGCAAGGTGACCCTCAACCAGAGAGGTTCAATCGAACCCTGTTAGATATGTTGGGGACTTTGCGACCAGAGCAGAAGGCAACCTGGAGCCAGCAGGTCGCATTACTGGTGCATGCCTACAACGCCACAAAGAACGATGCTACGGGAGTCACCCCATATGTCTTGATGTTCGGGCGAGAACCAAGATTACCCATAGACTTGTGCTTTGGTGTATCAGAGGATAGAGATAGCTATGAAACTCATCAGCAATATGTATCCCGAGACTAAGAGAAAAGCTGCGGGATGCTTATCACTTAGCTACATCTGCAGCTCGGAAGAACTCAGACCGCAACAAA
Source organism: Platysternon megacephalum (assembly GCA_003942145.1). Classification (NCBI taxonomy): domain Eukaryota; kingdom Metazoa; phylum Chordata; order Testudines; family Platysternidae; genus Platysternon; species Platysternon megacephalum. The sequence goes on along the minus strand of QXTE01000363.1, from coordinate 226,255 downwards.
CATCGATATGATGCTAGGGTGCGTTCGCAGGAGCTCCAGCCGGGGGAATGAGTCCTGCTGTGAAATTTGGGTATTGCTGTCAAACACAAGATAGCTTACAGATGGAAGGCAATACCTTACCTGGTGATGGAAAAGCTGGGAGATCTGCCGGTCTACAAGATCAAGCCCGAAGTGGGTCCAGGGCAAATAAAGACAGCGCATAGAAACCTTTTGCTCCCTGTGAGGGAATTGGTAGGCACCCCTTATGAGATGGGCCACAATAGGGCAACCGGGCAGAACAGAAGTTCTAGACCAAAGCCACCATCCAACACGAACAGCCGGCCCCCTGCAGCTAACCTACCCCTGTGCAGCACATCTGAGAGTGAGTCTGAGGAGGAAGACACGACCGTGGTGTATCCTGGAATGGAGACAAGATTTCGGTCTCGATCAGCTGAACCAAGAGAGAGCTCCTCCTCTTCCGCCCTAAACCCCATGGGGGAAGTATTTAGGCCCGTTACTGGCACCCCTGTGCCACCCATGGGACCCCCCTGCGCTGACACACACAGGTTATTGGACAGTGGAGACATACAGGTGGAGGGTGTCCTGGGCACCTTGGACTTCCCACTGTTAGAACCAGAGATGCAGGGGCCTATGCCAGTAGCCGAGGGACCCTCAAAGGAAACCTCTCCATCTGTCGCTCAAGAAGATGTCCCCCCTACCCCTGCAACAGAGATTCTCAATAGACGGGACAGGGTAATAAGACCAGTAAAACGGTTAATTTATGATGCACCTGGGGTGACTAGTGAGGCGCCAATACGTTTAGCACACAGGCTTGTGGAAGCCATAGTGGGCTTCCTGAGGCCCTTTGGAGGGAACCAATGAGTTGGTATAATAGGGAGTGTGATTTGTCGGGTCGACAAATTCTCGGCTGGGGGGAGGATGTAAGCAGAGTCAGAATGAGCTCTCCCCTGACATCTGGTGGTGAGCTGTGGAAAAGGACTTCAGGGGCTGATCTCTTTTGCATGGGCACACCCACCTTGCCTAGCATGATGGACTGCTTGCCCAAATGGTCACTTTGGCTGCTGTGGGATCCGCAGTCTCTTTGTTCTTGGGGCAGGGGTAATAAAGGGTTGTTATCCCGGTTATGTGAATCAAGGACAGATTCCGTTAGGAGTCTTGTTATTGCTGCAGAGCTGAAATCATTAATTCCTAGGTCTAAGCATTAGTCCTATTTTGGGCTAGTGGTTCTGATTGTGTCAGCACTGAAGCTCTCTTACTAAGAGCTGAAATCACTGAGCGCTGTGTTAAGCGGGGTGAAGGCCTGAAGACATGTTGCTGGGCAGCTAGCAGGATGGCTGGTGGAGAGTTGCAGCTGGCAGGGAAGACTGCAGCAGAACCCCACGGAGACCTCATAGACTCATAGACTTTAAGGTCAGAAGGGACCATTATGATCATCTAGTCCGACCTCCTGCACAATGCAGGCCACAGAATCTCATCCACCCACTCCTGTAACAAACCCCTAACCTATGCCAGAGTTATTGAAGTCCTCAAATTGTGGTTTAAAGACCTCAAGGTGCAGAGAATCCTCCAGCAAGTGACCCGTGCCCCATGCTGCAGAGGAAGGCGAAAAACCTCCAGGGCCTCTGCCAATCTGCCCTGGACGAAAATTCCTTCCCGACCCCAAATATGGCAATCAGCTAAACCCTGAGCATGTGGGCAAGACTCACCAGCCAGCACCCAGGAAAGAATTCTCTGTAGTAACTCAGATCCCACCCCATCTAACGTCCCATCACAGACCATTGGGCATATTTACCTGCTAATAATCAAAGATCAATTATTTGCCAAACTAAGGCTATCCCATCACACCATCCCCTCCATAAACTTATCAAGCTTAGTCTTGAAGCCAGATTTGTCTTTTGCCCCCACTACTCCCTGTGGCAATCGGACATCGACCCGAGCAGCGGAGCATGTAAGGTGCCCCCCGTACCTCCCCCCACTTCCACTCAGGCTGGGAGGCAAACTCTGCGGATGAACTTCTGAACTCTGGGGCTGCACTGACCAGGACAGAAACAGTGGGTGGGGTGACTGTTCGGATGCTGGACTTTAGACCCTGAGGGGGAAAGGACACTGCCCAACTTACTTTGGGGGTGGGTCCAGGTCTGCTTCGGCCTGATGGCATAGGGCACAGTTCTGGCTTTCAGATATTTTGGTTGACTGTCAGGTTTAATGTTCAATGTCACAGTGATTCCCTTCATACTTCCCAGATCCTCTCCAAAAACAGCAGCATGTTTCCTTAGTATAGCGGGCAGACCGGTTTCTTCTTTAGTCACTCGGTGCACCTCTGCCCAGTTCAGCTGGATCTTCCTAAGCCAAGACCTACCCATTAAGGCTGGGTAATTACCTCTCACCACAAACATGGCAATTTAGCAGCCTGTCTATTGAGCTCCACCTTAACATCAGTAGTGCCCAACATGGGCACAGCTTCTCCCGTATATGTCTTCAGAACTGTTTTTGTTGCTTTAAGTGGAAGATGCTGTAGCTTTTCTTTATACACAGTCTCAGAGACCAGCAAGACGGCTGTCCAGTGTCCAGTTCCATGCATGTAGGTTTGTTATGGTTCCACATGGGGAATTATTAGCTAAATTGGAAAAGATGGGGATCAGTATGAAAATTGAAAGATGGATAAGGAACTGGTTAAAGAGGAGACTACAACGGGTCATACTGAAAGGTGAACTGTCAGGCTGGAGGGAGGTTACTAGTGGAGTTCCTCAGGGATCAGTTTTGGGACCAATCTTATTTAATCTTTTTATTACTGACCTTGGCACAAAAAGTGNTGGCTTTTTTTTTTTTTTTTTCCCGCTTGGGGCGGCAGAAAACCTGGAGCCAGCCATGGTTCCATGCGTGTAGGTTTGTTATGGTTCCACATGGGGAATTATTAGCTAAATTGGAAAAGATGGGGATCAGTATGAAAATTGAAAGATGGATAAGGAACTGGTTAAAGAGGAGACTACAACGGGTCATACTGAAAGGTGAACTGTCAGGCTGGAGGGAGGCTACTAGTGGAGTTCCTCAGGGATCAGTTTTGGGACCAATCTTATTTAATCTTTTTATTACTGACCTTGGCACAAAAAGTGGGAATGTGCTAATAAAGTTTGTGGATGACACAAAGCTGGGAGGTATTGCCAATACAGAGAGGAAATGGGATATCATACAGGAAGATCTGGATGACCTTGTAAACTGGAGTAATAGTAATAGGATGAAATTTAATAGTGAAAAGTGCAAGGTCATGCATTTAGGGATTAATAACAAGAATTTTTGTTATAAGCTGGGGACACATCAGTTGGAAGAAACAGAGGAGGAGAAGGACCTCAGAGTATTGATTGATCATAGGATGACTGTGAGCTGCCAATGTGATATGGCCGTGAAAAAAGCTGATGTGGTCTTGGGTTGCATCAGGTGAGGTATTTCCAGTAAAGATAAGGAGGTGTTAGTACCGCCCACAGACAACCTGCCAACCTGAAGCACATTCTCACCAGTAACTGCACACCGCACCATAGTAACTCTAGCTCAGGAACCAATCCATGCAACAAACCTCGATGCCAACTCTGCCCACATATCTACACCAGCGACACCATCACAGGACCTAACCAGATCAGCCACACCATCACTGGTTCATTCACCTGCACATCCACCAATGTAATATACGCCATCATATGCCAGCAATGCCCCTCTGCTATGTACATCGGCCAAACTGGACAGTCTCTAAGGAAAAGGATAAATGGACACAAATCAGATATTAGGAATGGCAATATACAAAAACCTGTAGGAGAACACTTCAACCTCCCTGGACACACAATAGCAGATCTTAAGGTGGCCATCCTACAGCAAAAAAACTTCAGGACCAGACTTCAAAGAGAAACTGCTGAGCTTCAGTTCATCTGCAAATTTGACACCATCAGCTCAGGATTAAACAAAGACTGTGAATGGCTTGCCAACTACAGAACCAGTTTCTCCTCCCTTGGTTTTCACACCTCTACTGCTAGAACAGGGCCTCATCCTCCCTGATTGAACTAACCTCGTTATCTCTAGCTTGCTTCTTGCTTGCATATATATACCTGCCCCTGGAGATTTCCACTACTTGCATCCGAAGAAGTGGGTATTCACCCACGAAAGCTCATGCTGCAAAACGTCTGTTAGTCTATAAGGTGCCACAGGATTCTTTGCTGCTTTTACTGAATAAATGAGCTACCCCAAAGTAACGGGCAGCTCTGGTAACAAACGGGACAATCACAGATTTGCGTATGTCCTGTCCGGAGTGCCGTGCAGTGAGTGCTGCACTTCAGGCTGGCTAAAATGCATGGTGATGGGGGTTGAGTGCAGTGGGTAAGGGTCATAGTTTGCAGGGCTGGGTGGTGAAGCTACAGGTGTTCGAGGCAGCTGGTGGCGATAAGAAACCGGGTGTTGGGGGAAGTGGGTTGGCAGCGACATAGGGGCACAAAGGACAGAGTTTTGGGACAAGGGCTGTGGGGGTGGGGGGGGAAGGGGCGTGGATATGCTCCGTCTGCAGTGCTATGAGTGCCTGCATTGAGTCTGCTTGGCGCTCCGTAATGCTTAGGAGCCGCTCCGTGCTTTGGTGCCGGCGATCTGCATTCTTCTTGCGGAGCCTCCTTTCAGTCCTCTGGCTCTGAGCCCCCCTCCTCCTCAGCACCCTCGCTCCCACGTTCCTCCTCCTGCCTTGTTGAACTCTGGGCTGCTACGGACTCTGAAGTGTGCATGGTGCTCTTTGATGTGGAGGTGGGGTCACCCCCAAGGATTGCGTCCAGCTCTTTGTAGAACCGGCAGGTCGTGGGGGGAGCACCCGAGCGGCCGTTTGCCTCGCGGGCTTTGTGGTAGGCATTCCGCAGCTCCTTCACTTTAACCCCGCACTGCAGTGCATCCCGATCATGGCCCCTGTCCATCATGGCCCCTGATATCTGCCCGTAGGTATCGTAATTCCTACGGCTGGAGCGCAGCTGGGACTGGACAGCTTCCTCCCCCCAAACACTGATGAGATCCAGCCCCTCACATTGCTCCATACTGGGGCTCGCCTGGCGCGTGGAGACATGGTCACCTGGGAAGATGCGCTGAGAGCACTCCACGCCTGGCTGAGCAAACAGGAAGCGGAATTTCAATTTCCCAGAGAATGTAAAGGGCGGGTCTGACGGTTGGTCACCTGAGGGCAGGGCAGTAGAGTTCAAAGTGACGACCAGAGTGGCTAGAACAGGCATTGTGGGACACTTCTGGAGGCCGATCAGAGCGCATTAACAGACCAGGGCTTCCACACTGGCGCCGCGGCGCTCCAGCCGGGGTGCAGGAAGCTCTATGCCTCTCGTGGAGGTGGATTACCAGGGGCGCTCCAGCCGCAGGGTCCGGGCGCTCTACGTGCCTTGCCCGTGTGGACACCTCAGGAGTTAGGGCGCCCGGGGCTGATTTAATGCGTTCTAACTTGCAAGTGTAGCCAAGGCCTAAGGAGCTGCTTCTCCGCTTCTAGCCCCAAGCTGCTTTAGCCAACAGACCCAAGAGCGCTCTCTGGCTTTTCCCTGGGTCTCACTGAGCTCACAGGGCCCTGTTTGGTGTCCCAGTTCAGGGCAACTGCACCTCTATTTCCCCTATATGGTCCAGCAAGGGCTCCCAGCTCCTCAGCCCTCACCTCTCTTGGACACACACCTGTGTCTTGTTTCCTCCTGGGTGTTTCCAGGCTGCACAATTCCCTGCCTGCACTGTGAATTCACCAGCAGGTCAGACCGCCTCTGCAGGCCTGCGTTGCCTTCTCCTCAGCGGCTATAACCAGCGTCAGTGCCCACAGGTAAGTCACCACCCAGCAAGCACATTTATTCTTAAGGTGAAAGCGTTACAGAGAAAACGTATTGAGAACAACACAACAACCTACACGCATGCAAATAAGCTACCCAGAGATGACCCGAACCCCAACCACGGCTTGGGAAAGTCTTCAAGGCACACCCAGGGGTTTGTCTGTGGTCACGAGTTCATAACAGCTGTTAGCTCAGAAGAAGAACCCCCCGGAATCTGAGTCCCTCCTTTTATCCAGCTCAGGACTCAGGTCTTGTCTTCCCGTAGCAGAAGATCAGCCGACAATGGGTTTCTCCTCTGGAGGTTAGACATTGCCTTCCCCTCCTCCCAAGTATCTCCTAGGGATCCCACTCAACTGACAGTTCATCCTTAGCTGGCCCGTTGTTCCAGAGTCTTTCAAACACTTCCCAGAGTTTACGTTATCCAGGGTCCCCCTAGAGCTGGTCCATGCAATCCCACAAGAATGCGGAAACATCTGCCTGTTTAATACCATGAACTTCTAGGGCACTTAAATTTAATTCAGTAAGGTTTGTCCAGGGTATTGCAGGAAATTACCGTCTCGGTCACACCTGGCTTTCTTGCTTTTTGCCTCTGCTTCTCTCTCTGTTCTATGTGTTTTCCTTTCACACACACAGGGCAGGGCTCATCCCTCCGGCAGGGGGCAGTAGGACAAACGGATGGACACACACACACAGAGCAGGGCTCACTCCTCCAGCAGGGGGCAGTAGGACACACACACACACAACACATGGAGCAGGGCTCATCCCTCCAGCAGGGGGCAGTAGGACAGACAGATGGACACACACACACGGAGCAGGGCTCATCCCTCCAGCAGGGGGCAGTAGGACAGATGGATGGACACACACACGGGGCAGGGCTCACTCCTCCAGCAGGGGGCAGTAGGACAGAGATACTCACACACACAAGACTCATCCCTCTAGCAGGGGATGGATACACACACGGGGCAGGGCTCACTCCCCCAGTAGGGGGCAGTAGGACAGACAGATGGACACACACAGACAGGGCAGGGCTCACCCTCCAGAAGGANCTCCTCCAGCAGGGGGCAGTAGGACAGAGATACTCACACACACAAGACTCATCCCTCTAGCAGGGGATGGATACACACACGGGGCAGGGCTCACTCCCCCAGCAGGGGGCAGTAGGACAGACAGATGGATGGACACACATACATGGAGCAGGGCTCACCCTCCAGAAGGGGACAGTAGGACAGACGGATGGACACACACACACACACTACTCAGCAAAACCCCCTCTGCCCACTGAGTCCAAACTCCTGGTGGGGGGGGGGGGTTGAGATCCATTCTTCCTGAGATATATTAGCTGAAGGGTGTGTTCCCACCCAGTCTCCAAGAGGACTGTGATCAATGCTGTCTCCAGGACTGTGAAGCAAAACCTATCCCTATTTTATAAATGGGGAAACTGAGGCCCAGAGCGGAGATGGCGCTTGATGACGGTCACATAGGGAGTCTGTGGCTGAACCAGGAATAGAACCCAGGAGTCCTGGCTCCCAACACTCCTATAGGTGCCAGGCGATTGCTGCGGTACTGATGAGCAGAGGGATCAAGGCCGCAGGTCGCGGGGTGAAAGAGGAACTGGGGGCGACGCGGAGGGCANTTATAGATGGGGAAACTGAGGCCAAGAGCGGGGATGGCGCTTGATGACGGTCACATAGGGAATCTGTGGCTGAACCAGGAATAGAACCCAGGAGTCCTGGCTCCCAGCACCCCCATGCCTAAGCCCATCCTCTCGGTGTCTGGCTCTGTCCCCCTATAGGTGCCAGGCGATTGCTGCGGTACTGATGAGCAGAGGGATCAAGGCCGCAGGCCGCGGGGTGGAAGAGGAGCTGGGGGCGACGCGGAGGGCCGCCGAAGCCTGCACTTGGCGATCCCCAAGGCTCTGCAGAGGCCGGTAGTTGTTCTGCAACCGGGGCCCAGCATCTGAGTCTGTGGAGCGGAGGATGGAGGGGAACGCAGCCACCTGCGGGGAGGGAGACAGATTAATGGGGGAGGGGCAAATTGAGGAGGGAGGCAAACTTGGGGTGCCCTACTGAGTGGAGAGGAGGACACCCCATCAATGGAGAGAACTGAGAAGTTTCTGATGGGGATCACTTTGGAGCAGAGAGAGTGGGGGTTTGAACAGCAGAGCGGAGGTGAGGTGGAAAAAGGACCCAGGAGTCCTGACTCCCAGGCCCCTCCGCTCTAACCCATTGTGCCCCACTCCCCTCCCAGAGTTGGGGAGAGAACCCAGGGGTCCTGACTCTCTCCCTTCCCCCCACCCCCACGCTCACCACACGAGGAGGCACCAGGATGGGGTCGGGGAAGACAGTCCAGAACACGACTTCGTCACAGTCGGGGGTGGTGAGGGAGCCCTGGTAGCGGTAATAGCGGGCTAGGTCCACCGAGCCCAGGAGCCCCCGCAGGGAGAAGGAGCCGTCCAGATTCGTTTTCTTCCCCGGAGGGGCAGAGGGAGAGTGGGGGCCCAGCTCAGCCCCTCCCAGAGCTGGGGATAGAACCCAGGAGTCCTAGCTCCCAACCCCGCTGCTCTAACCCACTAGATCCCACTCTCCTGCCAGCTTTAGGGACAAAACCCAGTAGCCCGGACTCCTCACCCCACCCCCCGCCTCTAATCCATTGTTCTCTCTCGCCCCCTGGTGGCACAGAGCTGTACTGTCCNCCACTCTCCTGCCAGCTTTAGGGACAGAACCCAGTAGCCCGGACTCCTCACCCCCACCCACCCTCTAATCCATTGTTCTCTCTCGCCCCCTGGTGGCAAAGAGCTGTGCTGTCCCCAGCCCCAATGCTAGGCCAGCCGCAATCCACCTCTCCCGCACCCCAGTTCAGGGGATACTCACCCTTCAGAGCCACCTTCTTCAAGTGCTGGGTGAAGGAATCCCAGGAGCGCGAGGGGTGTGCATGGGCTGTTGCCTGAGGGACAAGATCACATGAGTACAACAAATAGGGAAACTGAGGCGTGGGGAGGCTGGGAGTCATAGACTGACTCAGAGTAAGACGCCAGTCCCTCCTCGAATCATTAGATACCACTTCCCAACCAGAGAACCCAGGAGTCCTGCTGCCCAGCCCCCGCTGTGCTAACTTACTAAACCCCGCTCCCTGTCCCGAGCTGGGGATAGAACCCAGGAGTCCGGGCTCATCGCCCCGCACTGTCTCACCTGGAGGAAGAAGGCCAGCACAGCGATTCCCTCGGGATCCTTGAGGGCATCAGCCATGCTCAGGTTGTTCTTGGTATGAACAATGTGGAGCTGAAGGGGGAGAGAGAGAAAAATTGGAGAGCGCCCCCTACGGAGCCCCCTGCTGCTCCCTGCAGCACAGCGCCCCCTGCTGATCCCCCACCCACCCCCTGCAGCACAGCGCCCCTGCTGAGACCCCACCCGCTTCCTGCAGCACAGCACCCCCTGCTGAGCCCCCACCCACCCCCTGCAGCACAGCNTTCCCTGCAGGACAGCGCCTCCTGCTGAGCTCCCACCCACCTCCTGCAGCACAGCGCCCCCTGCTGAGCAACTGCCCACCCCCTGCCACACGGCACCCCCTATTGAGCCCCCTGCCCTGCTGCCTGCAGCACAGCTTCCCCGCCGAACCCCCGACAGCTCCCTGCAGCACAGCGCCCCCTGCTGAGCCTCCTGCCTGCATCCTGCAGCACAGCGCCCCCTGCTGAGCCCCCCGCCCGCTTCCTGCAGCACGGCGCCCCCTGCTGTGTCCCCGCGGCCCGCTCCAGGCTGCACAGCGCCCCCTAGCTCTGCACTGGGGCATTTGGGTCAGCGCTGCGCCCCCCGCCTCTCTCACCTCCATGGAGAACTGTTTGTGATTGATGAAATGCTCCGAGCCAGGCTTGTGTGGCCCCTGGCCCCAGTGCAGGTGGAAGGATTTGGCTGTGTAGATAGCTGGGAGCCCCTGGCCGCTGAGGTGGAGCCCATCCGCTAAATGCACGTACACTGTAGGGGGGGAGAGAAACCAATGCAGGGAATGGGACCCAGGCGTCCGGAGTGGCAGCTCTGAGCACTCACCCCTGGGGGAGAGACCAGGGTGGGGAATGGGACCCAGCAGGGCTGTAACATGGATGGGGTGAGCGGAGCAGCCACCCAGGTGTGCCCCAGTGTTTGAAAACTGTCGCCTCCTGCCAGGAGCCAGAGGATCAGAAGCTGGTGGGCCCCCTGCCTGCCCCCCCATGTGTCGCCTCTGGGGGGCACAAATACGTTTGCTCACCACAGGTGCTAAAGTGCCTAGTTCTGGCTCTGGGACCCCGGCATCCGGCACGGCAGCGCAGGGTGCTCGCTTTAGGGGTCAGTCTGTACCTACCTGTCGTCCCCTTGTTTTCCATGGAGATAAGCTTCCTGGCATCCCCATAGCCAGCGAGGGACACAGCCCCCAGGTGGGGATTGTGGAGAGCCGCAGGGGTGACGATGTTGATCGGGGACTGCCTGGTGCCGTTACAGTGCCCCAGAGCCGCCCATGTCTCTGGACCTGCCGAGAGGGAAGGAGCCAACAGGGAGGGGTAAGGGCCACAGAAGGAAATGGGGGAGGAGTCAAAATGTTAATCAGCTGCTGTCACCCACCCCAGAGGTGGCTGCATGATGCAAATTTTAGACCTGGAGTCAGGATTCCTGGGTTCTGTCCCTGACTCTGGCAGGGGAGTGGGCTCTGGTGGGATAAAGTGGGGGAACTGGGAGTCAGGACTCCTGGGTTCTTTCTGCAGCTAGGGCCAGGGAATGCTGTCTAGTGAGTTAGAGCAGGGGAGTCTCCTGGGTTTTACACACAGCTCTGGGAGGGGGTTGGAGTCTTGTGGTTTAGAGCAGGGGGGTGGGGCTGGAAGTGAGGATTCCTGGGTTCTGTCCCTGGCTCTGGAATGCTCACCCTGCCCTTCTCTGTGCCTCAGTTTCCCCACCCATCCAAATGTGGGGAAACAGTAATTAACTCCCGCCCTGGGTGAGGTCGGAGAGTGGATGTCTGTGTTGCAGGGGATGGATGGGTTCTCTTACCGCATTTTGGGTCTTCATAGCACCAGGAATCTGCAGGAGAGAGAGAGAGGTGGGGGACGGGGTCAGAGCCGGGAGGTGGCCAATAAATAACCAAATCCTGCTGCCAGGAGCGCTGCCAGCTTTTCCGGCGCCCTAGGTGGCGGCAGGTCCCGCCCCCGAAATGCCGCCCCCAACAGCGGCGGCGGAAGGTCCCGCCCCCAAAATTTCCACGGACGGACGGGGCGCCGGCGCCCCCCAAATAGTAGCACCCTAGGCAACCGCCTAGGTCGCCTAATGGGGTGCGCCGGCCCTGCCTGCTGCCCCCGCCCCTGGGCTTGGCCCCAGCAGGGAGGGTCACTTTAGAGCAGGAGCAGGGGCGGGATGGGGAGCAGCGTTACCTGCCGTATCGGTACTGGTGTAGCCGGCTCCCAGCAGCGTCCCCAGGACAATGAGGTGCGGGACCCCGGCGGGATTCATGTCTCCAATGTCACCTGCTGAGAGCAACCTGGAGGAAGGATTGGAGAGACCGGATTCAACTCCCCTGGCCTGAGCCAGCCAGGCCCCACTCTGGGGGCAAGATCGGAGCCTGTGCCCTAGAGGGGATGGGCCCTGTGCTCCATATCCCACCCCTGGAGCTGGCTCCCCTAGAGGGGACAGGCCCCTAGGGATGCTCAGCAGCGAGCAGCTCTCACCTGCGCTGTGCCTGGTGGGGGAAGGTCACACTGCAGGGGTGAAGGGCTCCTCACAGCTCCTTATATACACAGGGTCACCGCCCAGCCCAGCCCTGCCCAGCCCAGCCCAGCCCAGCGGGGCCGGGGGTGGAATTACAGGGAAGGGATGCGTTACATCCACAGGGTGGGGCAGGGACAGAGGGAAGTTGGGGAGGGAGGGAGAGAGAAAACCAGGGAGCAGAAAGAGAAAGGAGGGAAGGAAAGAGGGGGACTGTGGGAAAGAGGAGAAAGGGGCACCAGCCTGGGTGTGTCTCCCTTTGGGTGCCAGCCCCCGGTGCCAGGGCCACCCCCTGGGAGGCCATGGGCACCCCTTGTAGGGGGAGTGCTGGCCCCAGATGCCCACGTCGACTCTCGCTCTTCTTGGAATGGTTGTGCGGGGGAGATGCCGCAAGAAGGAAGTGACACAGGGCAGCCCGGCATGGGGCACAGCACGTCCCCCACTGCTGGAAGGGCACCTCACACCCACCTTGGGGTGAGCGGATGTCCCGGAACCACCACCCTCAGTTATTGGCATTCAGAGGATAGCGAGCGCCCCCTAGACACGCACACACACACACACACACACACAGAAGGGTACACTCCTCCAGGAGGGGGCAGTAGGACAGACGGATGGACACACACACATGGAGCAGGGCTCACCCCTCCAGCAGGGGGCAGTAGAACAGATGGATGGACACACACACACACCACTCAGCAAAACCCCCTGTGACGGGTTTGGTCACAGGGATCCCCTTGGGACTATCACCTGATGTGCTGAAATAACCTCTGAGCCCATTTTCCTTGCCAGCTTGGGACTCCAGAACCCTGCCTTGTTGAGTCAGACACGCTAGCCTGCTGCAACCCAGACCCAGGTCTGAACCACACCCTCAAAGCTGCAGACTTTCACCAAAAGCTGCTCAGCAGGTTTCCTATCTCCAGCACCCAGACACCCAGCTCCCAATGGGATCAAAACCCCAAATAAATCCATTTTACTCTGTATAAATCTTATACAGGGTAAACTCATAAATTATCTGCCCTCTATAACACTGATAGAGAGATATGCACAGCCGTTTGCTCCCCCAGGTATTAATCACTTACTCTGTGTTCATTAATAAACAAAAGTGATTTTATTAAGTATAAAAAATAGGATTTCAGTAATAAAAGGCAGAACAAAGTAAGTCACCAAGCAAATTAAAGCAAAAACACGCAAGTCTAAGCCTAATACATTAAGAAACTGGTTACAGGTAATATCTCACCCTCAGAGATGTTCCAATGAGCTTCTTTCACAGACTAGACTCCTTCGTAGCCTGGGCCAGTCCTTTCCCCTGGTACAGTCCTTGTTAGTTCCAGCAGGCATCTCAGGTGGAAAACAGGGGCTTTCTCATGACTGGCAGCCTTAGGTGGTAAGCAGGGCTGTTCTCATGACTGGCCTTCTTTGTCCTATTCCACTCCCTTTTATAGCTTTGGCACAAGGTGGGAATCTTTTGCCTCTCTGGGTCCCCACCCCTCCTTCTAAATGGAAAAGCACCAGATTTAAGATGGATTCCAGTATCATGTGACATGGTCAAATGTCCTGTAAGACCTCATTCTTCATTACCCAGGGTCTGGCCTCTACGTACACAGGAAGGTTTGCAGGTAAATAAACCATCTACAACCAATTGTCCTAGTCAGTGGGAGGCATCAAGATTCTAAACCACCATTAATGGCCCATTACAATAGGACCTCAGAGTTATACTTCATATTTCTAGCTTCAGTACAAGAATGATACATGCATACAAATAGGAGGAATATATTCAGTCGGTTATAACCTTTGTAAGATGTACGCATCTTTCGGATCACAGGCCTGTTCAGGAAGCTGCAAGCCGGGACTTTCTTCCCGGACCAGAAGATCACCGTAGGGGAAGTCAAAATGCCCATTGTGATCCTGGGAGACCCCGCTTACCCTTTAATGCCGTGGCTCATGAAACCCTACACAGGGAGCCTAGACAGCAGCAAGGAGCGGTTCAACAACAGGCTGAGTCGGTGCAGAATGACTGTGGAGTGTGCTTTTGGCTGTTTAATGGGCCACTGACACTGTCTGTATAGGAAGCTGGACCTGGCCGATGACAACATCCTCACGGTTATGGCCGCGTGCTGTACCCTCCATAACATTTGTGAAGGGAAGGGCGAAAGCTTCACTCAGGAATGGACCACGGAGGTTCAACACCTGGAGGCTGAATTTGAACAGCCAGAGAGCAGGGCTATTAGAGGGGCCCAGTGCGGGGCTGTAAGGATTAGGGATGCCTTGAGGGAGTAATTTGATGCTGAAACCCACCAGTAATGTTTGGTGGCCTGCACGGGAGTGAAGTGCAGAGGTTCCATCTGTGTTTGCTGCGTATGATGCACTGACTTGCAATGCCTATTGCTTTCCTGGGCTATGGTATCTTTTACTTAATGCAATAAGCAGAGGCAGAATGAGCTCTACCCTGACATCTGGTGGTGAGCTGTGGAAAAGGACTTCAGGGGCTGACCTAGTTTGCATGGGCACACCCACCCTGTCTAGCATGATGGACTGCTTGCCCAAATTGTCACTTTGGCTGCTGTGGGATCCCCCCAGTCTCTTTGTTATTGGAGCAGGAGTAATAAAGGGTTGTTATCCTGGTTATGTGAATCAAGGACAGAAGAACTGTACTTGGCATTTTATGATGGAGGGCCTCGTCCTCAACTAAGTAACGCTTGCTAGGCAAGGGACATGGGTTTCAAAGCCTGATGAATTGAAAGTGTTTGGGTTGTGTTATCATATTCAGGTATCCTGTCTGGAGTGTTGTGTAATGAGTACTGCACTTCAGGCTGGCTAGAATGCATGGGGATGGGGGTTGAGGGCAGTGGGTAAGGGTTGTAGTTTGCAGGGCTGGGTGGTGAAGCTACAGGTGTTGGAAACAGCTCCTGGTGATAAGAAACTGGATGTTGGGGGAAGTGGGTTGGTGGTGACATGGGGGCACAAGGGAAAGAGTTTGGGGACAAGGGCTGCAAGGGAGGGTGGGCGTGGATCTGCTCTAGTCTGTGCTTTGGTGCCAGCATTCTGCTGAGAGAGCCTCCTTTCACTCTGTGCCACTCCTGTACTTTTTGATTTTCAGTAAGGGAGTGCGGCATGACTTCATGCAGCCTCCTGATTCTTTGCAGTCTTTCGGCCGGTGACAACAAGGACGGCTGGAATCTCAATGGAATCTCAACGTTGCTTCTGTAAAGCCAAAATGCAACATTTTACAGAGGCAGCATTGTTCACACTAGCCAGAGCAATGATTCGGCCCTATTTAAAGACAAGTACAGTGCACACAATAGCAGAAATTGCCCGTCCCAAAGTGAGCGCACATAACCCACAGGAGCCCCAAAATGGTGAGTAAGCACAGGGGCAAGGGGGACTGATTGTTCCAGGGCCGTACTGTCCTCTGGGGTTCTGTGCCTTGGGGAGAGCCAACAGCTGCAGGGGGCCCCTATACTCAACACTGTCCCCACATTTTCCACAGGATGAGTTAATCCTGGAAGACATCACACCTGGCTTTCTTGCTTTTTGCCTCTGCTTCTCTCTCTATTCTATGTGTTTTCCTTTCACACACACGGAGCAGGGCTCATCCCTCCAGCAGGGGGCAGTAGGACAGACGGACACACACACACACACACACACACACACACACACCATAGCAAAAACCCCTGTGACGGGTTTGGTCACAGTGATCATCTTGGGACTGTCACCTGATGTGCTGAAATTACCTCTGAGCCCGTTTTCCCTGCCAACTTGGGACTCCAGAACCACGCGTTGTTGAGCCAGACACGGTAGCCTGCTGCAACACAGACCCAGGTCTGAACCACACCCCCAGAGCTACAACTTTCTCCAAAAACTGCTCAGCAGGTTTCCTATCTCCAGCACCCAGACACCCAGTTCTCAATGGGATCCAAACCCCAAATAAATCCATTTTACTCTGTCTAAAGCTTATATGGGATAAACTCATAAATTGTTCGCCCTCTATACACTGATAGAGAGATATGCACAGCTGTTTGCTCCCCCAGGTATTAAACACTTACTCTGGGTTCATTAATAAACAAAAGTGATTTTATTAAGTATAAAAAGTAGGATTTAAGTATTTAAAGTAATAACAGACAGAACAAAGTAAGTCACCAAGCAAAATAAAGCAAAAACACGCAAGTCTAAGCCTAATACACTAAGAAACTGGTTACAGGTAATATCTCACCCTCAGAGATGTTCCAATGAGCTTCTTTCACAGACTAGACTCCTTCGTAGCCTGGGCCCAATCCTTTCCCCTGGTACAGTCCTTGTTAGTTCCAGCAGACATCTTAGGTGGAAAACAGGGGCTTTCTCATGACTGGCAGCCTTAGGTGGTAAGCAGGGCTGTTCTCATGACTGGCCTTCTTTGTCCTGTTCCACCCCCTTTTATAGCTTTGGCACAAGGTGGGAATCTTTTGTCTCTCTGGGTCCCCACCCCTCCTTCTAAATGGAAAAGTACCAGATTTAAGATGGATTCCAGTATAATGGACATGGTCAAATGTCCTGTAAGACCTCATTCTTCATTACCCAGGGTCTGGCCCATAGGTACACAGGAAGGTTTGCAGGTAAATAAACCATCTACAACCAATTGTCCTAGTCAGTGGGAGGCATCAAGATTCTAAACCACCATTAATGGCCCACACTTTGCATAATTACAATAGGACCTCAGAGTTATACTTCAGATTTCTAGCTTCAGATACAAGAATGATACATGCATACAAATAGGAGGAATACATTAGGTAGGTTATAACCTTTGTAATGATACCTTACAAAGGACCTATTTCATAAACCATATTCCAGTTACATCATATTTACATTCATAAGCATACTTTTATAAAGCATATGGAGTGCAACGTCACACCCCCTCTGCCCACTCAGTCCAAACCCCTGGTGGTGGGGGGCTTGAGATCCATTCTTCCTGAGTTATATTAGCTGAAGGGTGTGTTCCCACCCAGTCTCCAAGAGGACTGTGATCAATGCTGTCTCCAGGACTGTGAGGCAAAACCTATCCCTATTTTATAAATGGGGAAACTGAGGCCCAGAGCAGAGATGGTGCTTGATGACGGTCACATAGGGAGTCTGTGGCTGAACCAGGGATGGAACCCAGGAGTCCTGGCTCCCAGCACCCCCCCTGCCTAGGCCCATCCTCTCGGTGTCTGGCTCTGTCCCCCTATAGGTGCCAGG
>QXTE01000363.1:178319-201256 GCA_003942145.1 Platysternon megacephalum | reverse complement strand
CTCTGGGGCATCGGGCCAGCCCCCTCTACTGAACAGCCAGGTGTGTTCATAGCCCCCTGAGGGGGTTCGGCAGCTGGCAATTGTACAAGGCGAAGATGCTGATGTCATCTCCCGTCACCCCATGATACCCTGATCTGTTTCCCCATCAAGCTGGGCGGATGGAGCAACCGTGCTTCCTGGGTTTACAGCTTCTCATTCCCAACGCGACTGGCTGGGACTGACTCACAACAGAGTCAGGCTGGTGTCGTTCATACACCCTGCTCGACAGGTGGGGAATACCCACAGGTCCCCAGGAGCCCAAAGACTTCCTTGATCCCCTCAGCTGGGGCTAGAACCCAGGAGTCCTCACTCACAACCTCCCATCTCACCTACTAGAGCCGGGGAGAGAACCCGGTGTCCTGGTCCCAGGACGGGGTGCAAGAAGGGTCAAAGTTGGTCTCTATCCCACCCCCCTGCCCTGACTGGTTCTCTAGCCTGGAGACGTGGCATCTCTAGGACTCTTTGGAAACAGGGCAGGAGGGTGAGGCAAGATCATTTTGGTGACACACCACGGCCCCAACCAAGGGTTTTAAATTCGCAAGGTTTGCTGCTTCCCCACTGTGACCTGTACTGACCATGACAGTCATGAATGGGGGGCAGGGTCTAGTGGGTTAGTGTAGTGAGTGGGATGGGGAAGGGCTGGGATTCAGGACTCCTGGGTTCTCCTCAGAGCTCTGGGTGGGGAGTGGGGTCCAATGAGTTAAACCAGGGGGTCTGGACTCAGGGCCAGTTGGGGTTGGGGGGCTCAGATCTCAAAGGCATGTGGGGACAGGGGACAGAGGACTCTCTCTCTTTGTCTGTAGCATCTACAAGTCTGACTGGGAACCAGTTTGGATAACTGGGCCAGCTTGTGGGAACTGGTCTGTGCTGTACCCAGAGGGAAGTGTCTTCCTCTCCTAGCTGGGAGCCTATAAACAGGCAGCTGCTGACAGTGTAAACTCTGCTGCGCTTCACCCCAACAGACCTGGGGGTGGTGCAGACCGAGGTCATGTTGTCCTTGCTTATAACCTCTGTCTCTCTCCAGGGGCCCAGCACCCCTGAGGGGTTAGCACCCTGCACAGCTATATCGGGGAGAAGAGATGATAGGGACGGGGTCTAGTGGTTTGGAGGGGGCACGGGAGCCAGGACTCCTGGGTTCTATCCCGGGTTCTGGCAGGGGAGTGGGGTCTATTGGGCAACTGCAGGGGGTTAGGCCAAATGACGCTTGCAGTCCCTTCTAATCCTATGAGTCTATGATCATACCCTGGGGCAGTGGGTTCCCGTCTTCTCTGCGGTTCCTCCCAACTCCCTGATGCAATGCTAGGGGAACTGGTGCCAAACAGGAGCCTAGGGTGCAGCTGCCTCCCCAACCTGTTGGCGCCACACCCAGTGCGTGTGGTAATGATGCCTAGCTGGGCTTTCAGCCCTGCCTATGGTAAGTTTGCTCCCCACTGCAGTCAGGCATCTTCTCCTGGTGTCGCATGTGGGGAAAGTGAGGCACCAACAGGGGAAGGGAGTCAGGGAGTCAGCCAATGACAGAACCCAAGAGTCCTGGCTCCCACGCCCCCTCGAACCCACTCCCCTGCAGAGCCGGGGACAGGACCCAGGAGTGCTGGCTCCTGGATTAAAGTTAGCATCATGCAGCCAGCTTTGGGTGGGTGACAGCAGCTATTTAACATTCTGACCCCGCCCACTGGTTCTCTGTGGCTCCTCCCCCTCCCTGTTGACTCCTCCCCACTCGTCAGCGCCAGGTAGATGGGAGACCCCAGGGCAGTGTAACAGCCCCCGCACCCACTCCCCCAGCTGAGGTGAGAATTGCTCCCTGCCCCGCCGCGCCGGCGCTATGCCTTCTGGGAGCTGTAGTCCTTCCCTTTAGCTCCAGTGGGAAGCAAAACTACAGCCCCCACAATGCATCGCGCTCCCCGCGCGCCGGCGCCGTCCCTCATGGGAGTTGTAGTTCCTCCGGCCGCCTTTAGCGCGGTCCCTGGGGGGCCCCGAACTACAACTCCCACAATGCCCCGGGGCCGGACCCCGTTCAAGGCCCCCCCTTCCCCCGTTGCTCTTGCCCTTGGGCCTCTCCCGCGATGGCCGCCGCAGCCGGGGGGAGCTGCCCCGCCGAGTCGCTGGGCTACTGCCTGGCCCAGCTGCGGGGCGGGGCCGAGCCCGGGCTGGGCCGGGCCCTGCTGGCCCTGCGGACCCGGCACATCAAGCAGCCCGGCGGGATCGAGCGGTTCCGGGCCCGCGGGGGGCTGGGGCCCCTGCTGGGGCTCCTGGCTGGGGCCCTCAGGCCCCGCCGCACCCTCGACCTGGCCCTCAGCATCCTGGGCAACTGCTGCACCGAGGGGGGGAGCCGGGCCCAGGTGCGGGAGCTGGGGGGGATCCCCTCGCTGGGTGAGTGACGCGGCGGGGAATCCCCGACGCGAAATGGTACGGTCCGGGGCCATCTGCCAGGCCTGGGGGTGCAGCCTGGGTCTCCCCCCCCCCCCCGAGCCAGAGTGGTACAGTCCAGGGTTACCCTACTCCTGCCTGGCCTGGGGATGCAGCCGCCCCCCCCCCCCCCCCCCCGAGCCAGAGTGGTACAGTCTGGGGTTACCCTGCTCTGGGTCTCCCCGAGCCAGAGTGGTACAGTCTGGGGTTACACTGCTTCTGCCAGGCCTGGGGGTGCAGCATGCCCACCTCCCCCCCGAGCCAAAATGGTACTCTCTGTGGTCCCCTTGAGATGTAGTGGTATGGTCCGGGGTTACCCTGCAATGGCCGTTCTCCTTGCACCTGTTAGCCTGGAGGTGCTGCTTAAATCCCACCGAGCTGAAATGGTACTGTCCAGGGTGGCCCCCCCTCCCCCAACCAAAGTGGCATGTTTCAGGATTCTCTGCACCTGTCAGGCTGGAGTTGAGTGTGATGTTCCCCACTGAGCCCCCATGGCACAGTCCAGGGTTACCCTGCACCTGCCTGCCCTGGGAGGTAGCATCTGGGGCCCCTGTACTCCCACATTGTGGAATTTGGGCTCCCCCATTCATGCCGCAATAGTGCTATGCCTTGATTTCTCCCTTCCTTGGGTATGGTGTGGCTCCGTGTTCCCCCTGTGCATGCATGGATCCCCATTGGTGGTACGGTCCTGTGCCCCCTCCATCTCTCCTTGGGGTGGAACTGCCTTGTGTTCTCATGTCCCCCTACTCCACCCAGAGGCGGCTACATCTCAGCACCGGTCAAGGGATCCCTGTATCAACAGCCCCCGTGTTCCACCCCAGAGGTGGCTGCATCTCAGCACCGGACAAGGGATCCCTGTATAAACAGCCCCCGTCTTCCACCCCAGAGGTGGCTGCATCTCAGCACCGGACAAGGGATCCCTCTATAAACAGCCCTCGTCTTCCACCCCAGAGGTGGCTGCATCTCAGCACTGGATGAGAGATCCCTGGATAAATAGCCCCTGTGACCCACCCCAGAGGGGGCTGCATCTCAGTTCTGTGCGAGGGATAATGCACTCACCATGGTTCACAGATGATTTTTCTCCCCAGTGATGATCCTGAAATCCCTTGGAGTCGAAAGTATCCACAACCGGACAGCACGGGCCCTGGGCAACCTGGCCATTGATGTCGAGAACCTGCAGGCTATCCATGATGCCGGTGAGTGGGGTCATGCCCCCCCTGCCAACCTGCGAAAGGAGGATGGGGGAAGACTAGGAACTGGGATTCTTGCCCCATAGTGGGGAGCCCCTCTGATCCTGCTAGCCGAAGGGTAGTACTGAGGCTTACCCCATACTGGGCATCCCCTGCTGACCTGGGCTGGGGTAATGGGAATCATTCCATACAGGGAGCTCCCCTCTGCTTCCTTGCATGGGGGTAATATTGGGGCTCACCCCTATACCGGGGAGCACCCTGCTGACCTGGGGGATAATGGGGTTCACTCCTATATTGGGGAGCCCACTCTCTGATCCCTTGTGGGGGTAATACTGGGGTTCACCCCATACCAGAGAGGAGCCATGTTGGGGTTCACCTCCATACTGAGGAGTCCCCTGCTGACCTGGGAGGGGGTGATTGGGGTTCATTCTCTGGATTTGGGGCTCACTAACCCCTTTCTCTCTCCGCCCCCTCCCAGGCGCAGTGGCACCCCTGGTGCAAGTCCTTGCCAGTTCCCAGGACAGCGAGTGCCTACAGAGCATCATTCGGGCCCTGCGCAACCTGGGCGCCACCCCAGCGCACCGCCTGGCGCTGGCCCAGCAGGGCGCAGTGCGGGTCATCTCCGAGCGCCTGGCTGCCAGCCCCGACGACCCCGCCCTGGCTGCTGCGGCTGCCCGGGCCCTGCTAGAGCTCACCAAGGGCTGCAGCCGGGACTGTGCCGAGCAGCTGAGCCTGGGGGGCGGGGTGGCGCCCCTGGTGGTGTTAGCTGGGCATAGCAAGCGGGCGGTGCGGGAGGCGGCCGTCTCGGCGCTGTCCAATCTCTGCCTGCAGGGGATGCTGCGGCCGGCGGTGGGCAATGCCGGGGGCGTGGCGGTGCTGGTGGGGGAGATCCAGCGCCGGCGCGGGGCGGGAGCCGCCGGCGCCATCCTGCAGCCCCTGGTCAGGGCGCTGTGCCTGCTGTGCCGGGAGGCGATGAACCGCAGCCGGGTGCGGGAGGCCGGCGGGCTGGAGCTGCTGCTGGCGCTGCTGCAGGATGGGCGCCAGCGAGGCTGTCATGCCCGCGTGGTCGTGGCCTTCGTGGCCTTCTTCTACGACCAGGAGGCGCTGGAGGTTCTGCAGGCCGGCGGGCTGGTGGCCCTGCTGGTGGAGCGGCTGGTGGCCCAGGGCCAGTGGGCTGCGCGCTGCGAGGAGGAGGACAAGGAAGAGGAGGGAGAAAGCGAGGACGAGCGGGATGCTGCCTCCTTTGACTTCCCCCCCGAGGGGCGACGGGAGAGCGGGGCACCAGAAGCGGAGTCATCCAGCTTCCAGAGACTCAGGTGAGCATGTCTCCCGGTGCGCTTGGGGCTCGTTTGAGGGGTTCTCCCCACTCCCTAGTGCTCCCTGCCGGCCCCGGGGCTCCCCTGGTTTCCCCGCCCCCTGCTTGCTCCAGTGCTCCTGGCTCACTAGCCCATACCAGTTCCTGCTTGCTTGCTCTGGGCTCCCTTGGTTCCCTCTTCCTCCCTGCACTCAGGGCTTGCTTGACCCTCACTCCGGCTCTCACTCCTTCCCTCTTGCCGCAGGTCCTGGCTGCTCTCCGAGGGTTACATTGCCAGTCCCGGCGACCTCTCCCCGCAGTGGTCCCCCGACGGCTCCCTCAGCCCCACCCTCGAGCTGCAGGACGACACGCCGGGGCCTGGCCGGCTGCCTGCAGGGCTGGGCTCACCCGCCTGCTTAGCTCCTCCGTCGCTGGATCCAGCTGCCAGGGTGCAGTGCTTGGCACCCGTGGCAGAGCCGGACTCAACCGTGGCTGATGGGAGCCATGTGGCAGAGACGCCAGGTGCTGAGGCACCAGTCCTGGCACGTTTGGCTACAGCCAGAGCTGACAGGCACCATCCAGCAGAGTTACTGCCAGGCGTGGCACCGGATTTGGCTGCCAGGCACCATACGGCATTGCCAAATCCAGTCAGGACGGGTGAGCACAGCACAGCCCCCGTGGTGCTGCTGGCTACACCAAAGTCCACTGGGAGCAAGAAAGATCATCCGGCACAGATTGCACCGGATGCTGCCGGCAGCACCCGGAATCTGCAGGCTCAGTTGCCGCTGTCGGCGACCCCGAATGAGGAGCTCTCGCCAAACTTCGCTCTGACTGACCTGCAAAATCCAGCACGGTTCCGGGCTGCTGCAGCCACCGAAGAGTTGTGTCCAGGCACATTGGTTCCAGCCGGGCCTGGCTGGCATGTCATGGCACCATCAGACGAGCCAGGTCCAGCGCTGGCACTGCCAATTCCCACGGGGGCCAGCCGGTCTGATCAGGCACCAAGCCCCTTTCCTGAGCATCTGCATCCGGCGTCACCAATTCCCGCCGGGGCCAGCCGGTCTGATCGGGCACCAAGCCCCGTTCCCGAGCATCTGAATCCAGTGTCACCAATTCCCACCGGGGCCAGCTGGTCTGATCGGGCACCAAGCCCTGTTCCTGAGCATCTGTGTCCGGTGTCACCAATTCCCAGCCAGTCCGATCCGGCACCGAACCCCGTTCCAGAGCATCTGAATCCAGTGTCACCAATTCCCACTGGGACCAGCCGGTCCGATCCGGCACCGAGCCCAATTCCCAAGGATCTACGTCTGGTTTCTCCGATTCCTACCGGGACTGAGCAGCGCCTCCTTGCCAATGACTTCCTGGAGCCCCAGCCCGCTGCTTTCTCCTCGCGGCGCCGTGGCAAATCACGTCCCCATCCGGACGCGGCCCCCTGCACGCCGGCTCCGTTCCGTCCCCCGGGCGAGGTCCTGGCCCCGCAGTTCTTGCTGTGGGGTGGGGAGGAGGAGCTTTCGGCCCCCGAGGCGCCGGCCCTGCTGCTGCTCTCCCGCTTCTCCCAGGCCGAGGACCCCAGCCGCAGCCTGGTGACGGGCCCGGTGCTGCGGGGGCTGCTGGCCTATGTCACCGGAGCCCCCGCCCCGCTACCCCGCTGCCTGCGGCTGCTGCACCGGCTCACGTGCAACCCCGTCTGCCTGGAGGCCTTCGTGCGCTGCCACGCCCCCTCCCTGCTGCGGGCCTGGCTGGTGCTGGGTGTGCCCCCAGAGCAGGCCGCCGCCGTGGGACACGAGACCCCCAGAAGTCCAGGCGGCAGGCACCGGCATGGCAGGAGCTTCAAGGAGTTGGGTGAGTCCTCCCCCCTTGCTGAGTCCCGGGGAATGGTGATCCCCCTGCTGCGCCCCAGGGGTAGGTGAGCGCCCCAGTCCTGGGCTGTGGGGGGGGTCACCCTGCTGCGTTACGGGGCTCCCAGCATCCCACTGTGAGAGCACTTTGTCCCCGGAGTATTGCGGTCCTCTCTCCAGTAGCCCTAACCCAGTGATGAGGGACATCCCTTGGCCCGCACCGCTTCCCGCAGCCCCCATTGGCCTGGCACAGCGAACCGCGGCCAGTGGGAGCCGCGATCGGCCGAACCTGCGGATGCGGCAGGTAAACAAACCGGCCCGGCCCCGGCCAGCGGCTTTCCCTGACGGGCCGCGTGCCGAAAGTGGCCGATCCCTGCTCTAGGTTAATGGGGTCTCCTGCTCCCCAACTCAGGGTGAGCCTTGTACTTCCGCTGTCAGGTTCACAGTGCCCCAGCGTGGCACTAGGGGGAGCTGTGTGGCAGGGCGCGGGGCTTGGCCGGGAATGCTGCGCGGTGGGGGCTGGGGACCATCGGGGGGGGGAGGGGGAGCGAGGATGCTGTGCCACAGGAGCTGTCATGCCTTGGGGGGCGGGGGTGCTCATAGGGCAGGGGGATGGGGGTTCTGTGTTGGGGGAGGGGCCGGGCTCTGACGTGCTGCCCCCTCCCCAGGCGAGACCCTGCTGTGCAATCTGTGCGTCCAGGCTGAGTCGGCCTTCGGATCGGGCGTCCTCACCCACATGCTGCTCTCGGGCGCCGAGGCCGACCAAGTGGCTTGTGCCATGGCCCTGCCCCTCATCTGCAGGTGGGTGGTGCCGGGCGGGGTGAGTGGCGGGTGGGTGCTGGATGTGGCGGGGGGGGGCTTAGGGGGCTGGTCGGGGAGGGGGCCGGGCCCAGCTGGTGGAAGAAGGCCATTCCGGGGGAGGTGGTGGGAATGGAGGTTGTGGGGCTGATCCAGGGAGATCCTGGGCCCATCTGGTGGGGGGAGGGCGGGGGAGGGGAGGCTGGGGGCCGATCCAGGGACTGATCCATTCCCCCCCCCACAGGAAGAAGTCCCTCTGCCGGAGGCTGCTCCTGGAGCACTCTGGCCTGCGTCTCCTGCTGGCTGCCTTGACACGTGGCGCCGACCCGCCCTTCACCTTCTACGCCGTGGACTCGCTCTCCCTGCTGCTGGGTGCTGCCGCCCCCCTCCCTGCCCCGCCCGCCCCCAAGCGCTCCCGGCTGGCAGCCTCCCCGCCGTGCCCCTACGAGCGGCTGGTGAAGGCGGGCGGGGCGGACCTGCAGTTCCGGTTGGACGCGGGCGCCCCGGTGCTGGCTTCGCGCCAGGCCGCGTGCGCCGGCTCCGACGTCCTGCGGGCCATGCTGGCGGGCGGGTTTGCTGAGGCACGCCAGGCCCTGGTGCCCATCCACGGGGTGGCGCCTGCCCCCTTCCTGGTGCTGACGCACTTCCTGCATGGCTGCCGGGGCGAGCGGTGCCCGGCCCTGGGGGGCCCGTTCCCACCCGGCGAGGGGGAGCTGGCGGAGCAGACGCTGGCGGTGGCCGAGCAGTTCCTGCTGCCCGAGCTGCAGGAGCTGGTGGAGGAGGCATTGTGCTGGCAGTACCTGCGCCCTGGCGCCAGCCTGGACCAGCTGTACCGGCTTGGGGAGCGGCTGGGCCGGGGGCAGCTGCTGCGGCGCTGTACCCGCTACGTCCTGCTGGGGGCGCCGGAGGAGCCCACCAGCCGAGCGGCCGCGCTGGCTCGGATCCTCCGAGTCGCCGGAGACCCCAAGGGACTGGCCCAGGAGCTGCTGGCGGTTGCCATGGAGACACCATGGGGAGTGGGCACTGATGGGACCTAGGCTAGGGGGCTGGCTGAAGGCACCGCCCATGCCCCTCTGGGTGTGGGGCTGGGCTTAGGGCACTCTCTGTACCCCTCTGGGTGGGGGGGGTTTGGGAACAGAGGAGTTTGGGGGTCAGGGAGCTGTGGGGAGGTTGATGCTTAGGATAGTGGGGGGAAGAAATGAGGTAATGGCAAGGTAAGGAATGGGGATATGGGACCCCTCTGGTGAGAGGAATCAGGAAAGTTTGGGATCCCTTCTCTGTGGGGTGAGTCATCCCCCTGCCCTCCCCAGGCCATGGCACAGGGTGGGAGCCTGCCTGCAGCCTTCCCCGAGGAAGGGATTGTGGCGTATTCGGGGGGGTGCCCCTACTTTTGCAGCACAGGGCACCCCAATTCCCCACCTGGGGCCAAGAAGAGCAGTTGGGTGGGGCCTTGACTGGAGGGGGGCTCAGTCCCTGATCTGCAGGGTACCCCTCAGTCACTGGGGCAGGGCAGTGTGTGCGCTTTGTCTGCACAGAGAGATGCCCCCACCTTGTTTCCTAGGCCCCAGGTAGGGCAGCTCCGGGGGGTGCTCAGCGGTACCCCACCCCCCCCCATGCTGCGGGGAGCGGTGACAGGCGGCCGGGGGCGCTGCTTTCTGCTGGCGAGGGGATGGGTGTGTACGACTGGAATGTATTGAATAAGCTACTGTACGTGGAGAAATACAGGCTGGGCTTCACCACGCGCATGTGTCTGTGTGTCTTCATTCTGCTGGAGAACCCAGGAGTCCTGGCTCCCAGCCCCCCTACTGTCGTTCCCCCCAGCTGGGGCTAGCCTCCCATCTCTGCTCCTGGCTGGGGGGCGGCAGCAGCAGCGTGTGATCTGTCCCCGGCCCAGCGGGGGGGCCTGGGGCAGCTCCTGTCAGAGCTCACTGGGGGGTGGTGGATTGGGGTTGGGGGGGAACCAGGCTGTGGGCTCCCCGCTTGGTGTTGGCTGCCCTTCCAGCTGCCCCCCCTTCCCTTCTCCTCCCCTCCCCGTGTCACAGGAAACGCCTGCTGCTCAACTGCTTCCAGATGGGCTGCGGGGCGGGAAGGGAGGGCTGCTTCCTGAGTGCGGGGCCTGGGATGTGTCATCCCCCCCTTCCCCCCCCCCCCCAGCCTCTCCTCTGTCCCCTGCCACTGGGAGCCCCCCCAGCCTCTCCCCCTCCGTCCCCTGCCACTGGGAACCCCCCCCCAGCCTCTCCTCCTCTCCCCTCCAGCCTCTGGGAGCCCCCCCAGCCTCTCCTCCGTCCCCCTCAGCCTGCCCTGCCCCCACTATCACTGCCGGGGTCCCTGCTGGCTCCCCGCACTGCTGCCTCCCCCTGTTCTCCCCCCCTCATCACCCACCTCCCTCGCTCCTGGGATCTGCCCTTCGCTCCCCCCTCTATCTCTCCCGGCTGGGGGACCTGCTCTCTTCCCCCTTTCTTGGCTCCCGCCCCTCTCCCCGCATCCTGTGACCATGCAGCCAATTCTCTCATTTGGTGACAGTTTTTTCCCAACGTCCCAGCCAGAAAAGCCCGAGCCAGAGCCCCCCTGGCTCAGCGGCCTCCCCACTTCCCTTAGCGTCAGCAGCAGCAGGCGGGGAATGGGAATGGCACGAGACAGAACCCAGGAGTCCGGGCTCCCAGCCCTTGCTCTAACCCACAAGCTGCACTCCCCTCCCTGCGCAGCGCTGACCCCCCTGGGGCCCTCTGCAGGAATAGCTTTGCCCCCCCCCCCACACACACACACAAAACGAAGAGGGGACCCCTTGGGGCCCTATGCAATGGCTTAGTCTCCTTATGCCTAGCACTGTTGGGGGGGCGGGGGGAGGAGAGGAGTCCAGGCTCCCAGCCCCACCACCTGCTGCTCCCAGCTCCCTCGCCCCTGGGGATGGAACCCAGGAGTCCGGGCTCCCCATCCAGCCACTACCCACTCGTCCCCGCTCCCCTCCCTTGTAGGATGGAACCCAGGAGTCCGGGCTTCAGCCCCTGCCCTAGCCCGCTTATCCCCATTGTGGGATGGAACCCAGGAGTCCGGGCTCCCAGCCCGCTCATCCCCGCTCCCCTTCCTTCGGGGATGGAACCCAGGAGTCCGGGCTCCAGCCCCTGCCCTAGCCCGCTCATCCCCGCTCCCCTCCGTTGTGGGATGGAACCCAGGAGTCCGGGCTCCCAGCCCGCTCATCCCCGCTCCCCTTCCTTCGGGGATGGAACCCAGGAGTCCGGGCTCCAGCCCCTGCCCTAGCCCGCTCATCCTCGCTCCCCTCCCTTGTAGGATGGAACCCAGGAGTCCGGGCTCCAGGCCGCTCATCCCCGCTCCTGTTCCTTCGGGGATGGAGCTCAGGAGTCCAGGCTCCCCGTCCCTGTTCTGACCCGCTGGCCCCTCCCTCGGGGCTGGAACCCAGGCGTCCGGGCTCCCAGCGCCGAGCGATGCCCCGTTGCCATACATGGTCAGCGCGCAGGGGCCGGAGCCGGGCTCCCTGGCTCTCCGGGAAGACGCGTCACGGGGCGGGGGGGCCGGGGAGGGGGGGCTCTGCCTCCATCCGCCGCTGGGGCCGGGCCGCCATGGACGACCTGGGTAAGGGACCCGCTGCCAGGCTGGGACCCGCCGCGCCCAGCCCGGCCCCAGCCCCCGCCCGCGCCCGGCACCTTCCCCGCAGCCCCTCGTCCCGCGCCCGGCTCGCCCCGCTCCGTGTTCCTCCCTCCTCCACTCCCTTCTTTTTCTCTCTCCTTCTCTCTTTTTCTCTCCCTTTTCATCTCTTTCACTCTCTTCTTTTTCTCTCTCCCTCTTTTCTCTCTCTCTCATTCGCTCCCTTCTTTTTTCTCTTTCTCTCTCTTCTCTCTTTTTCCCTCCTGTCTTTCTCGCTCTTTCTCTTTCTCTTTCTCTTTCCTCTCTCGCGGGCTGCTTTTTGCTCTCATCCATCCATCTTTCTCTCCCCCCCACCCCACCCCAGCCGTACCCCAGAGCGGGCAGGGCGTGGGGGAGGGGGGGTTGGGGAGGGTGCACGTCCCCCGTCCGCCCCATAGCCTGTCCCGATCGGGAGGAGACGGAATTTCTCGCCATATTCCTGTGGCTTCCTGGTGCCTGCGGTGGGGCCCAACCTGCAGGGGGCGCTAATAACCAGGGACACCCCCCCCCACAGCAGCATCCTCCGGGCTGCCCCCCCTCAGAGAGTTCTACCCATGTGCCGCGGGGTCCCTTCTCTTCCACCCTTAACGGGGGGGGGGGCAGAGCTGGGGGCCGGAAGAGATGGGGGGGGCTGTGTCCCGGGAATGGGGGCACAGGGGTGGGGTGGGGGCAGGCTGTGGGAGGTCTGCGTTATTGAGGGATGGGTGGGTGTGTCATGCTGTGGGGGGAGGCTGTGTCCTAGGAAGGGGGGTTGGGGGCTGTATCAAAGGAAGGGTTTTGGGGGGCTGCATCCTAGGAAAGAGGCTGGGGGAGCAGTGTCAGGGGGCTGTATCAAAGGAAGGGTTTTGCGGGGGCTGCATCCCAGGAAGGAGGTTGGGGGGCAGGGCTGTGGGAGGGGGTCCCAGGATATAGGATCTGGGTTGGGGGTGGGTCTGAGTTCTAGGGGGGGGGGATCCCAGGGGAGGGAGCTAGACTGGGGGGTTGGGGTGCTGAGTTGTGGGGTGCTGAGGTTGTCCATCCCCACCCCAGGTAAGAGCCCCAGTGAGTCCTGCAATGAAGATATGTCTGGGCAGGGGTGTGTGAGGGGGGTCACTGAGCCCCCACCCCAGGATTCACCCCCCTTGCCAGATTTCCCCAGCACCCCCTCCCAGCAGGAGTGTAGCCACCCCCCCTTCCTGGCCCCAAACCAGCAGGGGGGTGGGTAGGCAGCCCACAGCAGGTGTGGCCAGGACTGGGGGGACCACTGGGTGAGGGGGAGTTCTGGCTGTGTGTGTGGGGGGGGGAGCCATGGAGGCTGAATGGGCAACCCCCACCCTGGGTTCACTAAACCTGAATCTCACTTTCCCCCTCTGTCCCCAGGTCTGGTTTGTTATTGTAGGGTCTCCTGTGACTGACAGAGGGGCTGTATTCATCATGGTTTGTTGTTGTAGGGTCTCCTGTGAGTGCGGCGACCACAAGCAGTGTTTTGCTAGTGTAGGGTCACTTGGGAGGGCTGCCCATGCTGGGTTATTATTGTAGGGTCTCTTCGGGACCTCCGGGGCTGCTGGCACTCCTTTGTTATTGTAGGGTTCTCCACAAGGACTCCTTTATTTTTATATGGTTGCTTGTGGGCCTTGGGGCTGACCACTCAATTGTTTGCTGCAGGGACTTTTACGCGATTGTTTTGTTATAGTAGGGTCTCTTGTGAGCACAAGGCTGTATACACTGGTTTGTTATTGTAGGGCTTGCGAGCAGCAGGAGCTGTTTGCTTGGGCGGGGCCTCGTGTGAGATACGGGTGGCATGTGCTGGTTTGTTATTGTAGGGTCTCACATTTACACATGTTGGTTTGTCGTTGTAGGGACTTGTATTTACGCATGATAGTTTGTTGTAGGGATGTGAATTTACACACAATGGTTTGTTGTTGCAGAGTGCTCATAAGCACTGGGGTTACAAGCACTGGTTTAATTTTTGTAGGGTCTCCCATAAGCAGTTGCTGAGAATACTGCTTTGTTGTTGTAGGGTGCCCATTATTGTAGGGCCTCCTGTGCATGCTGTGCAGGTTTGTTATGGTCGGAGGGACGGTGGGCACTCCGTGTTATCGTAGGGTCTTCTGTGAGCACAGCAAGGGGTTGTTATGGTGGGGGGCAGTGGGCACTCTGTGTTATTGTAGGGTCTCCTGTTACTGCGGTGCTGGGTTCCTTGCCCAGGGTTCTGGTGAGGGCTGAATCAGGCTGGTGTGTGATCCATGGTCTGCCCCCTCCCTGGCTTCGCTGCTCCTGGCTGCTGGGGAATGAAAAGGCCTCTGTAGGGCTCCGTCTGTGGTGGAAAATGTTCCCACAAAGGAGTGATTGTAGGAGCGGGGGGAGATCTCCAGGGAGAGGGGCAGGGGCGCTCTCCCTGCATAGGCAGTGGTGGCCCCGCTGTGGTGCTAGGAGGTGCAGGGGGGCTCAGCAGGGGGCGCTGTGCTGCAGGGCGTGTGGCGGGGAACTGTCCCGTCATGGAATGTGCTAATCCCAGTGCCCCTCTGTCCCTCCTCCCCATCTGCTCCCCCCGTCTCCTTCCGTCCTGTCTCCTTTTCCAGGTGACTCTGGCTCCCCTTCTTTCCCGCTTCGCCCCCGTATAGTGGTGTTTGGTACGTACCGTATGAGCTCCCCACCCAGCCCACCGTCACAGCACATGTGGCTACTTCTAGGGCACTGCCTCGGGGAACTTGTATTGCTAAAGATTGAATCTCCTTTGGGGAGAGGAGTGGGGTCTAGTGGTCAGAGCACGGGGCTGGGTGTCAGGACGCCTGGGTTCTATCCCAGCTCTGAGAGGGCAGTGGAGTCTTTTGGTAAGGGGGGGGAGGGGGCTGGGAGTCAGGACTCCTGGGTTCTATCCCAGCCCTGGGAGGGTAGTGGGGGATAGAGGATCAGGACTCCAGGGGCCTTCCCCCAGCTTTGGGA
Organism: Platysternon megacephalum; assembly: GCA_003942145.1. Lineage (NCBI taxonomy): Eukaryota > Metazoa > Chordata > Testudines > Platysternidae > Platysternon > Platysternon megacephalum. The sequence continues at coordinate 187,124 of QXTE01000363.1, read as the reverse complement.
AGCTCCAGATCTTGATGCTAATTCCGCAGCCCCAGAGCTGGGCGTCCTCTCTTCCTTTTCTTGTCCCTTGTCTCTGCTTCCCACAGCCCCTGCTCCCTCTCTGTGCCCCCTTCCCCCCCAGCAGTCCCCCCCAGATCCATCCTAGCCTCTCCCCGAACCCCCGCCTCTCTCTGCTCCCCCGACAGATGCCCTGCTGGCTGATCTGGAGACCACGACCTCTCACATTTCCAAGCGCCCAGTATTGCTCACGGACTCTGGGGCAGCCCACGCCAACGGGCTGGGGCAGGATGGGACGCCTGAGGCCAGGCCCCCCCCGCCACCCTACAACCCTCAGCAGCAGGTAACACTAGGGGGGTACTGCAGGGAGTGGGGTGGCGGCTCAGGAGGGGGCTCTTTCTCTTAACAGTCAGTGCTGACCGCAATGTGACATTAGGGGGCGCTGTGCTGCATGGAGTGGGGCGAGGGCTCAGTAGGGGGCGCTCTCCTCTGTCAGTGCTGGCCTGGCCCCAATGCACCAGTGTGGTGCTAGGGGGCGCTAAGCTGCAGGGAGCAGGGTGGATGGTCAATCCCTGGGCAGCTGTTCATCAGCCTCTGCACCTCACCCCAGAGGTGGCTGCATCTCCCTGGTTAGTCTGAGACGCAGCAAGCTCATGTCACTGGTGAATAGAGGCCCACTGAGACTCCTCACCCCCCGCCCCCCATGTCTCTCTCTTTGCAGGCCATGTCCATGGACCCTCCGCCTGTCCCTGCCCCGCCTAGCGGGGGCGACAAAGAGCATCTCTACAGGTGGGTCCCTAGCACTGGCTGGGTTAGGTCTACATGGGGCGGTCCTGGGAGGGAGTGAAGGGTATGAGTGGGGGTAAGGAGCTGGGGAGAAGCTCGCTGGGGGAAGGGAGGGAGAGTCTGGCAGGGGTGGGGTGTGGAGGGTGGGGGTGGAGGGGTGGGGTCAGGGGCAGGGGAGAAGAAGCGGGCGGGGTGGGGTTTCTGGGGCTGGGGAGGAGACGTGTGTGGTGGGGAAGGAGAAGCAGGCAGGTCTGGGGCAGGGGTAGCAGCAGGCAGGGCCTCCCCTTGGCTCTGGCCCAGTCCCCGCTGGCCCTGGTCCAGCCGCTCCATTAAGAGGCTCCCTATAAATAGCTTCTCCATCCTGCCCTGCCTCCCCACTGCTCCCCGGGCTGGGCGGGAGCTGGCTCCTCCCTGCGAGGTGGCTGGGGGGAGGGGGGCTGCTCCCTGCATTCTGCTCCCCCTCTGCTCCCCCCCAGCACTGTCTGCAAGCCCCGCTCGCCCCGGCCCAAGGAGCCAGCCGCGCCACCCTTCTCCTCGTCCAGCGGGGTGCTGGGCGCCGGCCTCTGTGAGCTGGACCGGCTGCTGCAGGAGCTCAACGCCACGCAGTTCAACATCACAGGTAGGGCACTGCCCCCCTCTCCCCTGGCACTGCCGCTTCGGGGCACCGCCGCCCCCTACTGGGCCGGGATCCGGGCCCCCCTCCGGGGCACCGCCGCCCCCTGCTGGGCCGCGATCCGCGCGCCCCTCCGGGGCACCGCCGCCCTCTGCTGGGCCGGGATCAAGGGCTCCCCCCCGGGGCACCGCCGCCCCCCGCCGGGCCGAGATCCCGGGCCCCCCCCCGGGGCACCGCCGCCCCCTACTGGGCCGGGATCCGGGCCCCCCGCCGGGGCACCGCCGCCCCCGGCTGGGCCGGGATCAAGGGCTCCCCCCCGGGGCACCGCCGCCCCCCGCCGGGCCGAGATCCCGGGCCCCCCCCCGGGGCACCGCCGCCCCCTACTGGGCCGGGATCCGGGCCCCCCCCCGGGGCACCGCCGCCCCCCGCCGGGCCGAGATCCCGGGCCCCCCCCCGGGGCACCGCCGCCCCCTACTGGGCCGGGATCCGGGCCCCCCGCCGGGGCACCGCCGCCCCCGGCTGGGCCGGGATCAAGGGCTCCCCTCCGGGGCACCGCCGCCCCCTGCTGGGCCGAGATCAAGGGCTCCCCTCCGGGGCACCGCCGCCCCCTGCTGGGCCGGGATCAAGGGCTCCCCTCCGGGGCACCGCCGCCCCCTACTGGGCTGGGATCCGGGCCCTCCGCCATGGCACTGGCATGCTCTGCTGGACTGGGTTTGGGGCCACTCCATGCCCGAGCATCTCCACCTATGATTGTGAAATACGTCCCCCTGGTGGATACGCTTGGTCACTGCAGGCAACTAATGGAAACACTGTGTATGTGTGTGTTTGTCTGTCTGTCTTTTCCCCAGACGAAATCATGTCCCAGTTCCCATCCAACAAGGGCCCTGATGGGGAGAAGCGGAAGGAGAAGCCAGAGGATGCTGGGGATGGGGGGTCCCCAAACCGGTGAGTGACCCTCCCATTTCTGGCCATTGGTCCATGGGGTTAAATATCCCACTGGCTGGGAGTCCAGGCTCTGTGCTGAAGGGGGAACACCCCAGAGGTGGCTGCATCTCAGTGCCAGGCGAAAGATCCCTGTATAATCAGTCCCAGTGCCCCACCCCAGAAGCATATGCATTTCAGGCGGGGTGAGGGATTCCTGTATAAACAGCCCTGGTAGCCTTTGAGGGGAAGTTGGGGGGCCCAATGACCATGCTGTCATTTTCCTCCTAGCTCCACTGGCTCCACGCCCCCTCCTGTGAAGCCATCAGCCACATCTGCTACCCTGGAGCTGGACAAACTCATGGCCTCCTTGTCGGACTTCAGAGTCCAGAGCAACGTGAGTCTGGCACACTACGGGGGATGAGGCTCAGTCTGGGGGTGGGGGTCTAATGGGATTAGGGCTCTTCCTGTCCCCCAATGGGAACCAGTAAGTGTGGGAGTAAAAGAAGAAATGGGGGGGGAGTGTGTGTGCAAGAGGAGGGACTTGTGTGTGTGGGTGTGAGAGAGAGAGAGCGAGCAAAGGCTGGTATGTGGACAAGGGAGTATGTGTGTGCAAATGTGTGCAAGAAGTGGTGAGTGTGCATGCAAATGTGTGCAGGACTGGGGGTAGAAAAGCATGTGTGAGAAATGGTGTGTGCAAATGGATGCACAAATGAGGGTTCAATTGTGTGTCTGAGTGTGCCTCTAAATGATCGTGGAAGAGCATGTGTGCCAATGAGCATGTGCACACGAGTGTGCAAGGTGCAGTGCATGAACACAGGAGAGTGTGTGTGCAAGGGGCAGTGTGTGCAAATGAGCACACAGGCAAGCGTGGGTGCAAGGGGCAGTATGTGCAAATGAGTGAGCAAGGAGCTGTGTGTGCACATAAGTGTGCACGATAATTAGTATGAGAGTCAGTGTGCAAGGGAGCCTCGGTCTGTGTGTGGGTGGAAATGAACATGCAAGAGAGCAGGCGTGGGAATCAGTTCATGAGCCCACAGGCGTGCACGCAGTATGTGTGTGCAAGCAAGTGCAAAGGCGGGTTGGTGTGTGTGCAAATGGGGGTGCGAGGAAGAGCGACCCAGTAGGTGGGCAAGCGAGTGTGGAAGTGTCTGTAGCGCCACGGAGCACTAGTACAAGTATCTGGGCATGGGTGAGAAAACACAGGTGTTGGTGCCAACGTGGGCGACGGAAGCTGTGATCGTGAGTGTGAAAAGGACATGGTGGTGCACAAGCACGTGCCCTCCCACGGGGGAGCCAGGAGGGGTGAGTCTGGGGAACAGCTGGCAGCCGGCTGGGATCAGAAGTGGCCTGGCGAGATCACCCATGTGGCGGGCGGCTGACTCTGCCTGTCCCCTGCCTAGAGCCGCCCTGTGGGAGCCCAGGCACTGGGCACATTCCTGCCCTGGCACCAGCCTTCCGGCAGCCCACACTCGGGTATGTGGCTCAGCCTGGCCTGCTGCTGTTTGCCGTGTGGTGCTGTTTGGCACTGGACAGCGCTGGGGCGGCGAGCTGCCGCCGTGGGGCCGGGCTGGGTGGCATTCTTCTGGGTGTGGTGATGCATGGCATTGGGTATTGTATAGCATGGCATGGTGCAGCCTGGCACTGCCCGTTTGGCCTGGTGAACAGGTGAACATAGCAAGTGCCCGGTGTGGGATTCTCTGTCGAACCAGAACGGGTGCGGCACCGAACGCCGAGGTATGTAACAGATGACCTGGCGTGGTGCCCCCTGTCCCAGCAGCAGGGTACAGCGTAGTGCAGAAACCTGTATTAGCCTGGTATGGCACCTCCTGGCATGGAATGGCGGCTGGCATGGCCTGTGGCATGAAGTGGATTGGGGTGGCCCCGGCGTGGTTAACGGGGTGCTGCAGAGGCTGTGGCCAGGTTTGGGGTGGCGGGTCAGTGTAACGCCTGGCACAGTGAGTTGGGGGCAGGGAGTCAGGGCGCTGGCTGTGGCCATGGGGCACTGGGCGTTGTGGTGCTTCAGCTGCTGTGTGGCAGGGACGGGCACGGTGTCATTCCTCGTGGCGGGGGGAGGGGGAAGATGGGGGCAATGAATGGGGTGCAGCAACCCGTGCTTTGTGGAACAGTTTGGTTTCATGTGTGGTTATGGCTCCTGCGGGGCAATCCGGGCAGCTTGGTCCGGCGCCGTGGGGCGCGCGCTGCCTCGCTCTCTGTTGGGACACAGCGTGGTTCTGTATCGCCCCCGGGCGCCCCTTGCTGTACATCTCAGCACCTCATATCACAGCCGCTTCCCTTCCAGCTCCCGGGGGTCTCGGCTGCGCCGCCCCCGGCCCCCGCCCGAGTCTCCCTGGCGCAGCAGCCGGTGGTGTCGTCCGTCTGCCCCAGCCCCTCTGGCCCGGCCCCCCCAGCAGCGCCGGCCCCGCAGGGGGGCAACTTGGACAGCATGCTGGTGATGCTGCAGTCGGACCTGAGCCGCCAGGGGATCTCCACCAGCACCAAGGGGCTGTGCGCCTCCTGCCAGAAACCCATCGCTGGGCAGGCGAGGACAGGACTGGGGGGGGGGGGGGGGGGGGGGGGGGGGGGGGNGGGTATAGGGCTCAGGGGCTGGGGGTGGGGCAGAGGAGCCGGCCACTTGGGAGCAATCAGGGGCAGGATTGGGGAGTGGGCAGAAATGGATTAGGGGAGGGATAGATTGGGGAGGGGGTGGGGTCAGTTTGGGGAGGGGGAGGGGCAGGTTAGGAGAGTGGGCAGGAGATGCGGGGGATGTGGTAGGGCACAGAGTGGAGGGGGGTGGGACAGTGCAGCACTGGGGAGGGGGCAGGGGGAAAAGGAGGAGCACCAGGTGGGGTGTGAGGCGGGGAGGCAGGTCAGGGGAGGGGCTATCTGGAGGAAGAGGAGGGGTTGGGGGAGGGAGGAAGGGGCCTGTGGAGGGGGAGTGCAGGACAGGAGAGGGGAAAGGGAGGGGCCAGTGTGGGAAGGGGGAGAAAGGAGGAGGTGGGTCTTTTCTTCTCTTGGTAATGGGTGTGCGTCCGTCCATCTACCTGTCCGTCTGTCTCCCCCCCCTTGCCCAGGTGGTGACGGCGCTGGGCAACACCTGGCACCCCGAGCACTTCGTCTGCACCCACTGCCAGAAGGAGATGGGGGGCAGCAACTTCTTCGAGAAGGATGGCGCCCCCTACTGTGAGAGGGACTACTTCCAGCTTTTCTCGCCCCGCTGCGGCCTCTGCAACGAGCCCATCCTGGATGTGAGTTGGCCACGCAGTGCCCGTCTGGTGCCATTCCCTCAGAGCACAGTGCAGTGCAGGAGAATGCAGTGCCGTACAGTGCTGTGTGAGAGAGCACAGTGCCGCGCAGTGTTATGAAGTGTGAGAGCTCAGTACCACACAATGTGATGCAGTGTTAGAGTGCTGTGCAGTACCTTGTAGTGTGAGAGTGCAGTGTTAGAGCATGCAGTGACATTCAGTGTGAGAGCACAGTTATGTTCAACACAATTCAGTGCAGTGTTAGTGTAGTGCCACACAAGGCAGCACATTGCAAAAGTGTACCTCAGTGTGAGACAGCACAGTGCTACACAATGCAGCGATACACAGTGTGACAGAGCACTGTGCCACATGGTGCAGTGTGGCACTGTAGAATGCAGTGCTATATACTGTGGTATAGTGCTATGGAGTGCAGTGTGAGCAGTGCAGTGACTGAGTGCAGTGAAACACAATGCAATACTGTATGTAGTGACTGCATACAGTGAGACCCAACAGCGTGTGCGGAGAGGCTATAGAATGCAGTGCACCGACTGCACTGTTATGACTTGCAATGTAGGGCTGCAGATTGCAGTGCGATAGAATACAGTGCACTGACATAAAATAGGCTAGTACAGATTCCCAGTGCAGTGCTAGAGAAGGCAGGGTAATGCCTCAGAAAGCAGTGTGAAGCTATGGGATGCAGTGTGCTATGATGCAGGGTGACAACAGTACATGGAACACTGCAGGGCAATGCAATGTAACACAAGGCAGTGCAGTGCCACCAAGAGAATGAAAGCTGCGGACTGCAGAGCAGGGCTGCCCAGCGCAGTGTATTGCTATGCCATGCAGTGCCAGAGTGTAGTGTGGTGCAGTGGACGCTAGGGTGGTAGCGCCCCCTGCAGGCAACTGGAGTCTTCTCACCCTGTGTGATGAGACTCCCCCGGGGAACAACCTGAAGCTGTGAGACAGCTGTGAGCCAGCCCCTCCAGGCGCTGTGATCACTCAGCCATCAGCATGTGGAGGGAGCCCCACACCCAGCTAAATTGCATGAAGGCTCTCTCAGCCAGTCATGAATTATAAAGAGAGAGGCACCAGCCAATCACCCCAGTCCCCAGCCTTGCACCCCAGAAATATAGTGTCTTAGACTGCTCAAGACTCCTTTGGACAGTGCAAGCTCATTCATTAGTTTGCCACTCCAACAAAGGGTAGTGGACATGCAACAGCCCTTGATAATCCGAGCTCCGATTCCCCCAGCACTTCAACCGAAACCACACTGTTTTAGGTGAAATATAAACCAGATGTATTAACTACCGAAAGATCAATTTTAAGCGATTATAAGTAGCCAGCGTAGAGCTCAAAGTTGGTTACCTAAGAAATAATAATAAATAAATTCACACTCTAAAGTCTACAGATTAAGCAAGATTTGAATCAAGCAGTTTCTCACCCTAATAGATGGTACAGGCAGCTCACAGGTCTCAGTACACAGGCTGGATTCCCTTCCCAGCCTGGGACCAATCTCCCTAGTTCAAAGTCTTTGTCTTCCAGGTGCTCTTGCAGGTGTTGAGATGGGGGAGGAGAGAGGCCAAGTGATGATTGCCACTCTCCCTCTTTTTATACTTTCCTCCAGCTGCCAGGATGATCCTTGCTGTGACGTGGGTTAGGCGGCTTTTCATTGCCCTCTCTGAGGAGTCTCTGGGATGGCCACTGGACGAGTTGATTCCCCTTAATGGGCCATCAACACATATCTGGCTGGTCCTGATGTAAATCTGTCTTACTAGGCACTCCTTTGGAGCTCGGCTGTTCTCAGCGGTGGCAGAGGACGGAACAAGGACCAATGGTCTCAAGTTGCAGTGGGGGAGGTTTAGGTTGGATATTAGGGAAAAAAATTCACTAGGAGGGTGGTGAAGCACTGGAATGGGTTCCCTAGGGAGGTGGTGGAATCTCCTTCCTTAGAGGTTTTTAAGGCCCGGCTTGACAAAGCCCTGGCTGGGATGATTTAGTTGGGGATTGGTCCTGTTTTGAGCAGGGGGTGGGACTAGATACCTCCTGAGGTCCCTTCCAACCCTGATCTTCTAGGATTCTATGATTCTTTGTTGCCACTGAAAGGCCGGTTGTGGGCGATTCCCAGCCTCACCACAGATTCCAGTAACACAGACGTAGCAAAGCTTCATAACTTCAGACACAAGGATCACACGTCCAATCCAACGGGAGAGCAATGTTCAATGGCTCAAGCCTTTTTCAATGATACCTCACACGGCATACTTTGTACAAAACACCTCAGCATCATATCGCAGTGGTGAATGTGGGGGGGCCCGGGATGCTATTTTGAGGTACAGAGTGTCACACCCTGACTCTGTCCCTTCCAGAAAATGGTGACAGCTCTGGACAAGAACTGGCACCCGGAGCATTTCTGCTGTGTGAAGTGCGGGAGGCCCTTCGGGGAGGACGGTGAGTGAGCACCCCCCCGCCCCACTGCACCCCACATCTGAGGGGACCGAGGCTGTGCCCCAGTAACCCCTCTGTGCGACAGACCAGTCCCCCAACTAGCACTGCCCCCACTGCTTGACAGAGACTGGCCCCCAACTAGCAGTTCCCCCCACTGCCTGACAAAGACCAGCACCCCCAACTAGCACTGCCCCCCACTGCATCCTCTCTGTGGGAGCACCCAGAGCCCTCACGTGCAGTGACCTTGCTGCAGTGCGGTCGGTCACTGAGGAGCCCACTGGACCCTGCTCTCTGTCTCCCCCCACAGGCTTCCATGAGAAGGACGGCCAGCAGTACTGCCGCCAGGACTTCTACGAGCTCTTCTCCACGCGCTGTCAGGGCTGCAGCCAGGCCATCCTGGAGAACTACATCTCGGCCCTCAGCGCCCTCTGGCACCCCGAGTGCTTCGTCTGCAGGGTGAGCCCCCCCCTCTGCCCGGGCACAGCTGGAGGGGAGGGGGCAGTGGGGGAAGGGGCCAGTGCAAGGTTGGGGGAGGAGGGACCATGGAGGGAATGAGGGAGGGGCACTCTGGGGGATGGGGGAGTGCCGGGAGTATGGGGAATGTGCAGTGCCGGGGGGGAGGGAATGGGGGAGTGCAGGGGCAGTGGGAGGATGGGGGCAGTGCAGAGGGAAGGTGCAATGTGGGAGGAGGTGGGGGGATAGGAGGTGGCAGTGGGGGAGGAAGTGAGGGGAGGGGGCAGTGCGGGAGCAAGAGGGGGAGGGGCAATGCAGTGGATGAGGGGAGGGGGCCATGCGGGGGGG